>ML776764.1:1427414-1489320 GCA_009831015.1 Picea engelmannii | reverse complement strand
AAGAACTATCCATCTAGGATAGTTTACCTCACAAATTCATTGTCCTTCATCTCATTATTTCACAATTAAGCATTGGTTCTCTTACTCCGCAAAGGGTCTTTCCATGAGTGCTTTCACCATAAGGAGACCACTTTGGAGTCCATCCATCTTTACTTCTTATCAACCATGACAAGACAATAATGAGTCATCTTTACATCAAACAATCTTGGGTCCATTACCCAAACCTTTGTGCTGCGGGGCTTTCTTCAAGGGTTGACATCAATGACAACCAACGTTAATCAACAATCTCCCCCTTTGGCATTGATGGCAACACTCTGATGCAATATTGAAATCATATCACTCATGCTCCCCCTGGAACGATGCCTCTGTCCTCTGTATCTGATAAATTTGTGCATAATATCCATAATTTTGACAGTAATGACACCGAACAAATACTTCTCAGAACTTATTCCTCTACCCTTAGAGTTATCTCACCCCTTTCATCTTCCATTACTTATAGAGAGTGCAGGAAAAATACATTCTCTAATGACATATTTGACCTATTGAATCTTTGTTCATGATTAATGAGGGAAGCTTGTAGTTCATCTAGGATGAACTAACGATTGTTTTTCTCTTCCAAAGTCACAACAAGGGTATCAAATTTAGGAGGAAGACTCCTAAGTACTTTCTGTACAACCTTTCTATCCTCTATGGTTTCTTCATGAGACTTAATCTGATTTATCATGCCAATAACATGGGTATAAAATGAATCTACTGAACCTGTATCTTTCATCGACATAGTTTCAAAATCTCTTCTAAGAATTTGTTATTTTGAAGTCTTGACTTTGTCCATACCATGATAAGAAATTTGTAATATGTGCCATGCTTTGTTGATGCAACTCTTGAGAGTATGCTCTCATGCATGGCTTGATGTATTTCCATTCTTCTTTCTTTTATCGTTCAAAGCATTCTTCTCAACTTGTGTGAGTGCATTGTATGCTTCCTATCTCCTGGTTCCACTTAGTCATTCTAGACTATCTCCCATACATATTGACCCCAAAATAAAGTCTTCATGGTCAAGGACGACAACTCATAATATTTTCCTAAGAAAGTGAGAGGTTGCATATTTGAAGTAGAAGCCATATTTTCACCTTATGACAGAATTGTCGCTCTTTGAAACTTTACTCTCATAAGACTTGCTCTCATCAACTTGTTGTGATACTAGAGATGTGCAGTGAAATTCTTAGTCGTTGAACTCTCAACACTTACCACACTAATACAGAATACATTGAACTTGTGACCTCTTAGGAGGAAACACATGTTATTAACCATTAGGCCCACTCTAATGTATATGTACAATTTTAAAATCTAAATAAGTGCATCTATATATATTTTTTATTATATACAACTATTTTAATAAACCAAGCTAGATTCACATTAAGCACTAACTTTATGCCATTAATAAATAAGGAAATGTTGGTTTATTGAACTTGTTCTTTCAAGATATTATGAGAACTTAGTAAGCATACTTGTAATTCTTGAAAATTGGATCAGAGCGAAGATGGGAACAGACCACCGCTAGCCAGCAGTGACAGAAAAGAGAATTTCAGATGAACGTACATTCTGCATCTAACCTTGAAACTTTCTGTAAATAAGTCAGAAAGATTAGATTTTGACATATATGATTGCCGTGAAAATAATAAACCAATTATTAAGCTGCACATAGCGAATTCAGACCCATTAACGGATCACATTGAATGATTGACTAAGACCCACGTGCAGTACAACTTCTGCATAGGTGAAAAAACAAAGCTCGAATTGAGGGTTACACAGAACATAACTGCAAATTGCAATCACAATTCTGTGTACACGTATTGAAAGTAGGCGGAGTCTGCAGATTAGACTCGACAATTGCGTATTCATTATTCTGTCTTTGGATCTCTCCGAACTATTCAGATCACACCTACTATTTTCGTAACAGTACTCGGATATATATATATAACATAAAATTTTGTTAAGAATAATTATAAAATCTGAAACTAATTTACACATCTTACCATGGCTACTATTCTATTAATGGAAGCAACACAATATGTACAAGCGCATAACCAAAAATTGGAATGTTGTGACTTAGGTTACAATTTGTCCATGCACAATATTAGCAATGCTGTCTATTTACAATCTGTCCAGTCACAATATTAGCACTCTTGTCTCACCTCGAAAGATTGGACCCAAATATCCAAAAGTTTTGTATGGCTTCTTCCGAGAGAAGATTTCAGCAGTTTCCATAACATAACATAAAGACAATGTTTATAAAAGGCCACAAGATGTGCCACAAAGCGACCGCTCTCGCTAGTTGATACCTCAAACCCTAAAAATACAAATCATAAATTTAGGTTATGTAAGAGAATTTTGGCCCACTGACGAACGAGATGCTGTGATACAAATACCAAACACCCAAAACCGGACAGGTCGAGAATTTTCCTTTCCATGGGATTATTCAACCATGTCACAGCACTACTTAACGAGATGATACGCCCTACCGTAATTTCAGAGTGGAAAAGAAAGCTAAAAATTGAACACGAAATTGCTTTTGTTCGTTATAATCTGTTTGTTCCTTACATTTTACCTGGAAGAATAATTTTCCATGGGCCATACTTATGTGGCACCTGCCCTATACTTAAAGAAAGAAATGGAAAGACATGTTCTGCTTTCATTCTTCCATCCTGTAAATAGAATGAATTAATTACTATTACAAGGCAACTCAATTGTTTGCGTCATGTTCATGTTCAACGATTTTCATATATTACAACTTCTTCTATTTGATAGTATCCGTGCATATACAAAATTGTTGCAGAGTATATATATATATATATATATATATATATTTATTTATATTTATATTTTGTTCTTTCTTTTCAACTAAATTTCCAAACCCAATAACATCCTCCAAATTGGAAGATGATTTACATTTGAACCACAAATAATCTACTAAGATATATTAATATGAATACTATTGGAATTAATATAAAAACTCTCTTGGCCAGTACTTAGCCAATTATTTGACCACCGTGTCCTGAATTTGCGGTATCCAACACTTATGTCCCCTATTCCATCATATACATCTTGTAGCCAAATAACTTCCATGATGTACAATTTATGCTTTTACTAGTGAGAACTCAGCAGGCATTCAAAAATATTGACATTAAAAAATGAATACTGGATTTTCTTCTGTGAGATACTTTGTCCTTTACACCTTTTCTTCTTCCTGTCTATTATCGTTTTATTGTTATATACTTAGTCCCATATATAATATCGCGGCCTCCATGGTTTGTCGAGCTGACATATCTTCATCTCCATCTATATCCTCACATGACGAATCCGACCAGCTATTGTTCCTTTCCATACTTGGCCAATTTTATGGTTGCAGTTGTGTTCATGCTTTCAAACTCTGTTGCTTCTTGCTCTGTGATATACACCTTGCACTCAAAAGTTCAGTGACTACAATTCCACCGCGGACTCCTCGAACTCGCAAGATGTGTCAAAGTACTTCGCGTCCTTCCTAATATAAATTAATTATGGTCTTATTAGTGACAATTGAACAGAGTGGTACGAAACAACTAGCACTAGCACCTCCACCATATAAAAACACGTTAGCAGGTTCACAAAATCTCCAATTACTAGTCATTGTCTCGTGTTGCACCCATCGTCGTGCTTCTTTCCAAATATGCAACAATAAATTCTTATTACTAAAAATCCATCATGCAACAACCGTAAAGTTCGACATTAATAAGAAAAAGTCTCGAGGACTAACCATCCCTACAGAACTTGTCCAGGAACATGCAAATATCCTCCCAGGTAATGGAAGAGATATTACAAATTTCAATATATTAGCGAAAACAAGTCTGGGTCAGTGTTTACATATTCTATACTTGGACACTTTTTCGATTGAGGGTTCCCGGATTGACGGCCTCAGAACTGTGTTTCGAATCTTCTGTGACTTGCAAATAGTGGTTGGAGTTTCACGATATACAATTTTTCCGCTGGAATGCCCCGTCATGAGCCCAACCATCCGCTACTTTTTTTCTTTCTATTTCTTATGGATTTGAACGTAATTTGTGAACCATTCCTGGATTCACAAATTGGAAGAAGCTTATATTTATCTATATCTACACACCATGAGCCCGATCGACCTCATTACCTTTCATTACTTAGCCAGTTATTTGACCACCGAGTCTCGGGTTTGCGGTATCCAACACTTTTGTCCCTTGTTCCATCATATACATCTTGCACCCAAAGAAATGTGATTTGAAATTTATGCTTTTACTAGTAATAACTCACTAGGGGTTCGAAAAGATTGGAATTAATAAACGAACAATAGATGTTCTACTGTGAGATACTTAGTCCTTTTTCCCTTTTCTTCTTCCCCTCTATTATCTCTTTCTGGTTAATCGTCTTTCTATGATCACGGGTTGCAGCATTTGTGGGATGATATATCTTCATCTCCAGCAATATCATCACATGATGAATCTGACCGGTCATTGTTCCTTTCCATAATTAGTCAATTTTATGGCCACGGTTGTCGAGTTGGCACTTTCGAACTCTATTGCTTCTTGTTCCATGATATACATATTGCACTCAAAACTTTCGTGATCTACAATTCCACCGCAAACTCCTTGAACTCACGATCTTTACTCTACCAAGGGTCACAAATGTTTCAAAATATCGGTCACTGCCTTCCATTTCCACTGAATTCGCATCCTTCCTAATATAATTTAATTATGGTCTTTCTAGTCACAACTGAACACACTAGTACCAAAAAATTGGCACCCGAACGTCCTTCATATACAAATTGACTGTCGTGTTGTTGTTCCTTTCCATACATAGCCAATTTTATGGCCACGGTTGCTTGGTTGGCGCTTTCGAAATCTGCTACTTCTTGTTCCGTTATATACATATTTCACTCAAAAATTATGTGATCTATGATTCCACAACAGACTCCTCCAACTCGCAATCTTCACTCTACCAAGCCTCACAATTATTTCAAACTATCTATCGCTACCTTCCACCCCCACTGACTTCGGGTCCTTCCTATTATACATTAATTATGGTCTTAATAGTGACAATTGAAGACACTGGTAGGAACAAATTGGGACCCGGACGTCCTCCATATACAAATTGACTGTCGGACTCTGACATCCTCCCATCTTTTGTGTTACAGATTATGCATTCAAATGTTGTGAGCGAAAAAATTGACCGTTGGGGCCTCACGTCTTCTGGGGAGACCTTGTCACCATATTTCGGATCCTCGTGTTTGAGGGTTCATGAAATATCCAATTCCTAGACACTGTTTCATGTTCCATCCATCCTGGTACTTCTTTCCAAATATGCAACATCAAAGGTTGAATATTAAAATGCTATCATGCAACAACCGTAAATATCATCATTAATATGAAAAAGTCTCAAGGTCTAACCATCCCTACAGAACTTGTCTAGAAACGTGCAAAGAAGATATTCCATTACAAATTTCAATATATTAGCAAAAACAAGTCCAGACGAGTGTTTCCTTATTCAATACTTGGGACACTTTTTCGATTGCGGGTTCCCGAATTATGGCCTCAAAATTGTGTTTTGAATCTCCCGCGACTTGGAAGCAGTGACTACAGTGTCGTGATATACAATTTGTCCGTTGAAATACCCCATCACGAGCCCAGTCGTCCATCATTAGTTTCAATACTTAGCCCCAAGTTGGATGTATCTCCATGGAATTTTACATGCGTTGTGTATTGAGTCTTCCTTGCCCTTTCCGTGTTTCATAATTAGACATTTTTTCCGTTGCGGGTTGTCGGACTAGCACGCTCAAGATTTTGTTTCCAATATTCCACGACTAACAAACATTACCCGCAATTCTGCAATATACAATTTGCACATAGGAATTCATCATCATGGCCTCTTCCATGTTACATGAATACCTCATCATGAACCCATCCATCCGTCGTTCATTTCAATACTTAGCCCCAGGTTCGTTGTATCTCCATTGCATTGTACATGTGTTGTGTATCGAGTCTACCCTGCCCTTTGCCTATTTCATACTTAGACATTTTTTCCATTGCGGGTTGTTGGACTAGCGGGCTCAGGATTGTGTTTCCAATGTTCCACGACTAGCAAACAATACCCATAATTCCGTGATATACAATTTCTTTGCAGTAACGCATCACCATGTCCTCTTCCATGTTACATGTTCTGCAGTCAACACTCTCGAGAAATAAAATTTGACCCTGGCCCCACACTTCTGTTGGTTGTATCTTGTAGCCCTATTACGAAGCGTCGTCAACTACTTTCGATAATTATCCATTCCTTACTTGTTGTTCCCTGTCACCGCCACCTTACTACTCTCTGAAAATGCAATTCGCAAGCTTTATTGCTAGCACTTCATCATGCATGAACCTTAAACATGTCATTAATGAGAGAAAGTGTCTGACATACAAATTGACCGTCGGACTCCCATATCATCCCCTCTTCCGTGGTACACATTTTTCATTCACGATTTACACGATATACAATTTGACCTTCAGGAAGTCACGTCTCCTGGAGAACCATTGTCACCCTGATTCTGAAGCCCTTCCAACGGCTCTCCATATTTGTCGATTTCATGGAATCTCTTTCGCGGTACCTCAGGTTGGTGGGTTCACGAAATCTCCACTTCTTAGTCACTGTTTACTATACCTGACCAAGGTTCAATGGGATATATATTATAAGTTTCAATATATTGGTAAAAATGAATACGCCTAATCATTTCTCTATTCCATACTTCAGCCACTTTTTCGATTGCGGGTTCCAAGATTGGCAGCTAATGTTTGCACCTCCATTGTTCTGTGTCTTGCAAACATTACCCAAGCTTATGATATTTTCAAATAGACCTCTGGATTGTCCTATCATGCCCTCTCCAATATATACAATTTTAACCTCGCACCCTCACCTCCAACGATTGTCCCTTGTAACCCTGTTATGAAGCTCGCTCGACCTCTTTTGATAATTAGACACTCCTTGATTTCTCTTTCCCATCCCCGTGACCTTCACACTTCTTTCTTAATATGCAATTAGTAACCTTTCATGCCAACAACTCAGCATACAGGAACCGTCAACATTTTTATACGAATTAAACCAATATCTACGTAGAGTTATATTATCCCTTTCGATTGTTCATATCAAACATGGGTCGTCACGTTAGACCGTTCAGGAAATATCCATTTCTTAATTGCTAAATGTCTTATCCGCCATGTTCTCACTTCTATGTATGCAATCACTAGTCTTTATTGCTAACAACACATCATGCAACAATCGTCTAAATTGTAATTAATGAGTGAAACTCTCAAGGAAATATCCCATTCACATGCATTGGACAAATATTTGTGCAGCATTATATTATCCCTTCCAACTCTTCATTTCAAGCATCGTCTGGAGCAAACAAATGTTCTTGTAAACTTATGGCAGTAGGTCGACAACATTTTTGTGGAGATAGAGTCAATATATTCGGACGTCGAGACCAAAACTTCCAGTGGTCCAGGGCATACTCTTACTATTCATCCCGTTCCATGCAGAACAAAGTGATTTGGACCTATCGAATTGCTCGTGCAGGATGCGTCCTTGAGGTTTTTTACTATAAGAAGTTGGTCTCTTGGTGCACGAAAAAATATATTTCAAGCCAAATAATCATTTCGTTGCGCGACCATTATCTTGTTTCTTTGTCACCTCGGGTCTTCTGCGAGATGCTAAGATTTATGGAGCCATCATTGACCTTCAGAGGAGAAGACTGTAAGCAGTTCCTAGAAAAACATGATAATGGGTTGGACATCTTACCCCAGTTCTTGGAAGACCTGACATAAGTTCTTGAATATATCACAAAGTTGCAGGTAATTTCCTTTAGAAATTCATTCCGGGAAATCGCTTGGTTGTTTACAAGAATAACAGGACTGGAATCCTCGACAAGCGTTTCCTGTATGGTTATTTATATTTTGTTCTTAACAGTCAGGGAGCAATTCATTTTTTATTGGGGCAAGCTAATTTCCATTGAAATATGTTCCCAACTGTCACGATTCAAAGGATCGAATAAATTTTATATGTCTTCCTACTTGATTTCTGCAATAGTGCATTGCTACCCATTTCCAAAACTGTCTCTTTCCAAGAAAATAAACTGTGAATTTGACCCAGTAACATTCTAGTATGAGGCACAAGGCCTCCCATTATTTATATGAGGTTTTTAATAGCTTTGTCTCAGTTTTCAAAGATTTATTGTTAGGAAAGGATGCTCCCCGGATGTCTGGCTAAGCAACTAGGTTTTTGAACAAGAAGGGAACACTTGAACAAAAGAAAAATCACACTGTGTTAATGGTGTTTGGCTCGAAGGAAAATCTTGATTTCCTTCCATGCTACATCATGAACAAAATGTTCGTTACAGAAATAGCAAGGCAATACAAATATTGGTTTCATTTTTTCCATGACAAGAAAAAAAAAACAGTTCATTCCTCTTCCTTGGAATGTCAGGGACTTCCTGTGCAGAAACGTCAACAACATTGACGAATTCACGGGCCATTTCAAGAAATTGAACCTGACATATGCTGAAAGGATAAAAGGGTTCGACCCTAATGGGAATTTTTGAGAACATTTACTATTAGTTGGCTTTAGGATATATTTTATCAATGGACGCCTAGCTGAGGACATAGACAGTGATGACAACACTCCTGCTTCTGATGATTGCGACGTAAAGACATTGCAAAGTGCGATTGAGTTGTATAGACAATAGGGAAAAGTATCTAGTGAGAAGAGTAGGAGGTCCCTCACCAACACTCCCAAGCGCATGACATCACGGAGCATCGCTTCAACGGCCCACCCAAGTAAGAAAGCAACCCAGAAATCTTCAAACAGAGGAGGATATAAGAACCCTCCTCGTACAAAAATTGATAGTTCTCACAAAGTTTGCCTGATGAAGAAAAGAAAAAACATTGTATAGCAGGGGACGAACCTGAAATTGAGAGTGAGCACATGCAAGTTGAAGTTGAAATTGTGCACATACAAAAAATTGACCCGTCCACAGACGGCATGAACCATAGTTCTGTAATGGAAATAACTAAGACTAACATTTTTTTACGAAGATGAATCATTTGTATTTCAAAGCAGTGTTTTTGACAGCCAATCTAAAAATATCGTCATTCAAAAGAGAGATATAACAAATAAGAAAGCCAAATATTGTACACAGATTAATTTTAGGAAAATGCGGTCATCCCAAATCTCCCTATTTCACCACATAACTGGTGATTCTCTTCATGATTCCATTGGAGTAATTGAAGTGGAGAATGCTAGACTGAATGATCGGGTCAAGGATTTGGAGGAAGCTTTCATTGCTACATCGTATTTTGTCAGTCGTTTAACAAAAACCATGCCTGCTACCCCTGCAACCAAGTTAAAAGGATCCTCTAGCTTCCTCGCATTGTGTAGAACCATTATAGAGAATAACATCAA
The DNA here is from genome assembly GCA_009831015.1 of Picea engelmannii. Lineage (NCBI taxonomy): Eukaryota > Viridiplantae > Streptophyta > Pinopsida > Pinales > Pinaceae > Picea > Picea engelmannii. The sequence goes on along the minus strand of ML776764.1, from coordinate 1,479,822 downwards.
GAAAAGAATGGAGCTAATTATTGAAGCCTGGGAAACGTCACAAAATATAGCATCCTTTCGAAAGAGGAAAGATGATGTGCACCAACATTTGCAAATGAATTTAAAAGATGATCAATGTTTCTATGAACATATATTGACCCCTTTTTCCAACCATCCCATCAACAACTCAGATCTTAAAAGAAGACAAGACGTTCTCCCCTCCCCAAAAGCACACCAAAAAAGTAAAAAGATGCTAGCAAAAGAAAATTAAGAACTTGCAGCTCATTGTCGAATCATGTGAACAAGCCATATAAAAAAAAAAAAAGACTATTCAGTAACTTGGCCCAAATAGACTTAGCTGGAAGTACCAACGAGGTTCAAGACTCAAAATTAATCCTCAAATCCTTGTCAATGACCAAAGAAGCCTCCGATGAAAAACTTCATATTTTAAAGGGGTTGTCTTTTGAAAATTTTTACAAGATAGTTGAATATCGTGTAGATGAGGCCGAGAACTAGCTACTGTACTATTCGGCACACAATGAAGAAATTGAACACGCTGTGCATAGTATTTCTATGGATCTAAGGAAATTAGAAAACAAGCTTCTCGACATAGAAATCTAGTATGAAATCAATGTGGCCCCCATGAGAAGCTACATTGAAGAATGGTTCCAATGGAGAATGGACAACCTCATCGATGAAGGGAAACAATGAGTTGGCACGATTCCAGCGACCATCCACGACACCAACAAAAACACATCCGTTTCATAGTAAGTCTATACTGATGTCATCTTGTTTTCTTTATCAATCTAGTTATTATACATGTTTAAATAGAAATATCTAACCAAAGACTAATTACTTCTAATTTCTTCTTTTCAGGTCTTCCTCTCTACCACCACACACTTTTCACTTCTTTCTACAATCTTATTTCTTGTAATTATTTCTTTTATGGTCCGCGGGAGCCCCAATCCCACTCTATATGAAAAATGCATTTAAATTTCCAGAAATATGGAACAGATTTCATTAATCCAATCCCACTCTATATAAAAAGTGCATTTAAATTTCCAAAAATATGGAACAGATTCCATAAATATGTAACAAACATTATTAATTTTTGATAGATTTCAAGGAAAACTAATTTGGAAATGCTAATTTTTTTTCCTTCAACTATGGTGGACGTCAAGAAATTGTGTTTATTATTTCAAAATGTTATTGTGTGTGTTATTAATATTTGATCAATTTCGAAGAAAACAAATTTGAATTTGCATTCGATTATGTTGGATGTAGGAAATTGTGTTTACTATATTTGAATGTTTAATCTTTGTGCTTCCTCGTCCCCTTTCTCGAGGAACATTTCTTGCAAGTCATTTAGACATAAATTTTCTAAATCCCATGTTTGAACTATAAACACTCCAAGAAAAAACTGCCTCGTTCGCATATTAACCTTCGGGGGTCATCTACAAGCCAAATGTCTTGTCACTGGCCAGCTGCCACAAACTCATCCTCTACATGGATACCACATGTATTTCAACCTCCTTCTACTCGATCCCACCATAACAATGCATTTATTCCCATTCCAACTTGGCAAGGGCTACACATGCAACACAACGCTTGCTTGAATTACAATGTATTCAATGATTCATTTTAAAGCCCTAATAATAATTAACAATTAAATTTCCCGTTGGTTAACCGATATGAATGTCTCAAAGTTAATGTAACTCCAACTGAAAATTCAATTTTTTTACATCACGTTAAAAATAATGACACACATTTATAAATAGACATAAATATTATTTTAATAGTATTCAATTACATAAAACATTTTCATAAATAAGCTATGATTTCAATTAACTCTTTCGACACACCATTTTAAATTATTCTAAATTTCAGTCCAAACAAAAAACTTCCATGACAGGTATTGGACCCAGTCAACATCTGAACTCTCCCGATCACTTTGCTATTTTTCAATAATGTTATAGACTCAATATATGTCGTGTCGTTTATGCTGTCGGTCTCTAAGAACAACTACTACATGTGATGCTGCCACTACGTTGACCTGCGGATGAATAGACAAACGTTGATCTCTCGGTCCACGAAAAACGGTCACAGGGCAGTGCACATGCTTTGGAAGATATTTTAGTCGCCTTGTCATTATCCAAAACTGCGGCCTCGGTCAATGAACAACGGACTCTTGTTCTGTCTGATCTTCATCCTGATAACTTGAAAAACATAAATATGTCGATGAGTATATTTTCATGAGTTGGCATGAAAACATCCAATAGTACATATGGGGCAGAGAGATAATGTCAGAAACGTGCATAGCTCGCCTCCCTATGTTCAGCAAGAAAATGCCAAGATCATCACGTGTCTATCGTTTTCAGATTGCGTTAATGCCATCTTCGTTCACTGCATCAACCATCAGTGATACAAAGATGAAAAGTAAGAACCCGGAAATAAAACTGATAACAATCAGGAGAAGAGCAAGTTGAGGTTGTGTGAAAACGTAAATCAAGTTTATCATGAAATGGAGCTCGCTGTTTATTTTAGTGCTGGGAAGTCTGGCAAGTGTGGTTTGTGGTTATATTAAATTTATCTCTAGATTGTTTAAATAATTGGTTTATGGGTAATGTATGTACATTTTGAGTGGATTTTAGTAGCTAAATAAGGAGTCTCATACATCAATTTGGTTTCTCACCTCAAAATTAAATTATTATGAAAAACCACTTGAACTATACTAAAATAACAAATAATAGCAGTCTCTTGTTGTAATATAAGACAACAAAATTCTCTCAAATAAATAGTCAATAAAATGGAAAGGAGACTTGTTAAATAAAAAATATGTTTATATAGGTCTGAGCTTAACATTAACTTCTGAAATTAGAATGTTGTATGTTAAATTATTTATGTTGTATGCTAGATTATTTATGAATTTTAAGTGCCAACAACTTAAAAATCCAAGAGCACTAAGATTTTTCTTATGTCACCTAAGCCAAGATCATCACACATAACTAATAATCTTAATAGTTACAAAGGTTAACATATTACTATCTAGTGAATAGCTTCTATGCTTAAATCTAAATATAAGCTCAAGCAATCATCCACATATGAGATTGTTATTAATTTTTTAAGGCTTTCACACTATTAGATTGTGGTTTTATATAGTATTCATTTAACTTAAATTGTATTTTATTTTATTAATATTCATCTTTACTTAGTCTATTTTGTGTAGATTTTGTAATTACTAAAAATTTTCTATTCTGATTGAATTTTTTAATCGTTATTTTTTTCATATTATGTATGGATATTGTGTGTGTGTGCATCCCTCATGTCTATATTTCTCACATAATATACAACATGAAGATTGATTTCAAAATCAAAATTATGAGCATTTACTATATATTTTCTAAAATCAATTTTGATGAAGTGAGATATATGAAAGGAAAAGGAAAAAATATTAAAATTTAATAACAAAGAAAGATATCAATGATAAATTTTGAGAGAGTGATAACTAGGGTGATAATTGAATTTATAAACACTTGGGACCAAACCTTTAGTTTATACAATTACCATGACTATGAATTTACAATCAAAACACAAACAATATAATTAGTTCTTTAAAAGGGACAAAAATAAGCTCATCTAAAAAAATTGAGTATTCCACTTCACATGGTATAATTTATATGGCATTAGAGTAGTTAAGATATGAATTTTTATTCACTATGCCTGCATCCAAGTCCACCCGCCTCATGGTACCCTTGATTGAATGTCTCACAGTACCATTGATTGGTCAAGATTATTATTAAAGAGATCCCAAATGGTGGGAGAGGAAAAAGACAACAATGAAACTTATTCTATGGATGGTCTACGAATAAGTATAGATATGGGTTATGATTGTATACACAACCATATATATGATTTAGATATGAGTTATGATTGTATACATAACCATATATATGATTTATAGATAGTTTAAATTTAACATATAAACAATAGGATCTCCTAAAATATATTAGGAAACAAACTTAGAGATGGAAAAAAAAAAGATTGAAAAACAAAGGAAACATGAAACTAGACTCAATAGTCAAAGATAGCAAAGATTTGATAGTAATCAAATTTATACTAAAAGTAAAACCCATGGATAAGACTCATAAGAAGAAATTAAAAACATGATATAATAAAAATTAAAATTAAAAACATGATATAATAAAAATAAAAATTAAATACAATTTGTAAAGAGGAAATTGTAATGATAAATTGTTCTTTATATAAAAAATAATATAAAGTATTTAATTCCTCATATAAAGTATTAAATCTTCATAAAATTTTGAGTAATTTATATAGTTGTTAAGTTAAATTAAAAGAATATACAAACTAATGATATTATTAAGAAAATGTATATCAAATTATTTTTAATTTAAAAAATATAAAATGTAAATTGAAATAGCTTGAAGAAAACATAAAACTATAAAGACAAATGTTGTAATTATTTATTACATATAATTTACAAGATCTCTCTTGGATTGAAGTAAATATGTTGTATTATATTAAGAGTTGAGTGGGTAACAAAGAATTATATAACTTTGTTATGACCCTCGCTAGCATGTCTAGTAGTTATATGAAGAGTTGAGTGGGTAACAAATGAATTATATAACTTTGTTATGACCCTCGCTACTATGTCTAGTAGTTATATTCAGAGTTGAGCGAGTAACAAATTACTTATATAACCTTCTTATGACCCTCGCTACTATGTCTAGCCGTTATGAAGGTAAGTGGGTGGGTATGTTCGTATAAATGTGCCCTTAGAAATGCACCTTGATATTAGGAGGACAACATTTAAAGGATATGTTCATATATATGTAACCAATTTATCCAATCCGAGTATATTACAAATACTAGGAGGATGTTTTAGCTTTTATATAATTTTAATGCATATACATTATATTTAATTTTGGAAACATATATTTTTATATAAGGATAAAATATATAAAGATAAATTATTAATATGTAGACTAAATTAAAATTAACATTAAATGGAGGTAATTTTTTTTTTAGTTATTTATATAATATTTTATAAAGCTCAAATATTCAAAAGGGGTATTATTAATTATATATCATTTTATTATGAGGATACTTTTTTTTAGTTATTTATATAATATTTTTTAAAGCTCAAATATTCAAAAGGGGTATTATTAATTATATATCATTTTATTATGAAGATACTAGTGAAATAATAGAAGGATACAATAAATTTTAAAAATAATGGTAGTTTTGTATGTCCATGAATATGCATGTTTTAAACATTCTTACTAATTAAACCACGGTAAACATTCTTACTAATTAGACCACTTCTAACAAGAGCCACAAATATGAGAGATATTCATGCAAAGATGAAACATAATTAATATATGAGTCAAAATTAACCTATATATCCACACATATGCCCATGCACATAAGCAACATATGCAACATTCTAGATGTAGCCATCATATGCACCTAATCACACATTTATCCCATTCACCTAAAAAAAATAGCATACATGATTTAGATTGGATCATTGGATAATTTGTCATTTATGTTGGTAATTTTTGCGTGGAAAAAATGGATGATTTGTCTTGTAGGGACATTTTAGTTGCATGTCCCGGTTTGGAAAATTAAGGTCCTAAATCTTTCAGAGCCATTTTGGGGCATTAATGGACATTTTTGAGGGGTTACATTGTGTAGAGCCTATTCCCACAACCTCGGCAATTTTCTACACTCTGATACCTTTCAAACGGTGCGAAAATAGATTTAATCAAAGCTCATATGTGAAAGTTATTTCTCCAACAAGTTTCCCTACGTTGTTGACCACCATGGTATGAGTGGATTCTAGTTTGACCCCCATTATTCAAGCATGTGGCGATAGACATATGGTAAATTTCAAAAATATTATAGAAGGTTCAAACCTTAGCACTAATCGAGGGTTGAGGAAGTTAAAGCCATAACCATAGATGAGTATCAGGCTATGTTAAAGACCGAGCTATTAGGAGGAGAAGCTTTTCCATTATTTGATATTGTACTTGCTCCATAGTTGAGTAAAGAATCCAAGGAGAGAAAATTGAGAACATAATAGAGGTAAGAAGAAGAGTTTGTAATAGTCGTTCATGCCACAAATTCATAGGCAACTCCATATTCAGTGCCCCATGTTTCTTTGCAATTTTGCATTTCGTTACTAAAGAAAAGACAGCAGAGCATAGGCATCACCATCTAGTTGTTTTTTATCATGTACTTGGTTTCCCATGATACGTATTGTGTTCATTTGTATCAATGGTGTCTATATTTTCTTGTTCTTTAATTTTTGTGTTTAGAAATTTTAACAAGTGTGAGAAATAAGCTAGTAATAACTAGTCTACGATCTAAGGAAAAATAGTTTGCATAATCTAAGATTTCAAAATATTATAAGATGTGTTGTGACTGATAGTTCTAGTGGGATATAATAATATTTCAATATATTATAATATTTCATTGCTTGTATAATAAATAAACTTGATTATTTTATTTCATTCGCTGATTTTTGTTTTTATACAATGGGTAAAAGGATACATAAAAACATTTCGTAACTATTTTGAAAAGGTTGATTAGATATAATTGTATTAAAATGTACTATGACCAGTAAAGGAATTTATTAATGAGGGTGTGAATATGCTATGGAACGAATAACAAAAATTGCATACAAGTAAAACAAATATGTAATTGCATTGATTGAGAAGAATAGAGAATGAATGAATAAGAAGCCTTTTTGAGGATGAAACTTGTTTTTTCACTATATCAAATGCATAAGATAAGATGATCATTCAAATGAATTGTATTTGTTATAAGTAGGAGATGCAGTCGATATTTGAAAATCTAGGCTAACCTAACTATAAGTAACATACTAAAAATGAATGAGCTTTAGGGCCCCAACATAACCATTTGCTTAAGATATATTTTCCTTCAAATATTGTAATTGAGGGTGTTTACTCATGACTTTGTCATCTTCCCATGTAGAATCTTTTCAAGGCATATTACTCCACTTAATTAGGTACTCCATAATGGTTATATTGCAAAGAGAAATAGAATATTAATCTATGAAATTTTCCATTTTAGGAATCAAATTTCCTTGTTTGTCTAATTTTTGAAGTTAAGTTTGTATTGACATAGTCTATCAAAGAACCATTTTTAGGCAAGATACTTGCAAAACCTTATGAGTGAAAGAAGGATTTAAATCCAACTTATAAGCCACCTTTCAAATCTTGTGAATAATTTTGTGGGGTACATAAAATTTTGGATTTATCTTTTGATTCTTATTTTATTTGAGAGTAGATTCCTTATAAGGTTGAAGTCTTAATACTATCCAATACCCCACCTCAAATTCTTTTTCAATTTGATTATGATCTACTTCTACTTCATCCTATTATAGGAAACTTGAACATTTTATTACTAATTTGAAAAGTTTATTTAGTATTTTCCATATGTGATTTTGTTGCATGTGCTTTGGAATGGTATTGAAAAAATAGATCTCATACTAGGAGTTAGATATCCATAAATAGATTCAAATGGATACATCTTAGATATGTGATAGGTGGTATTGTACCACCATTATACTAGAGTATTCCACTTTACCAATTAATATTTCTTGTTTGAATAATAGAAATGATGACAACCCTCTACACATTTGTTAACTATTTATGTTTTACCATTTGTTTGTGGATGATATACTTAATTCATGGCTAGTGTTGTCCCCCCTACATTCCATAACTCTTTATAAAAACTTCCTTTGAATTTTGTATATTTTCCACTTCTTATAACTTTAGGAAATTCATGAAGCCAATTAATTTCATCCATTGACACTTTTTTCCATAAAAATGTCCATATAAAGCCTATGAAATAATTATATAAAAATGTTCATATTTTATGATCCATTCATAACCACAAAAACAACATCCTTAACCTATAATTTTGGTAAGCATATATTGAATCCCATTGGTATATCTTCCAATATTTGGTTAGGTATGTGTAAGGGTTGAAGTAAACTTGGAGTCTTGACTATATGTTCTTTATTTTTTTGGCTCGCCTAGCATTCACTTACAAAATGTTTAATATCTTTCATCATTCATTCAGAAAAATAAAAATAAAAATAAAAAAAATAAAATATTGAAACTTTTATATATATTAAGGATCCATAAATGTCCCACCATTAGAGAGCTATGATACTCCCTTAATTTTTTTTGCTTCAACTTCAATTAAGGTCATACACATATTAGATCCTTGTATATAAGGACATCTCTCTTTTAATATGAATGTTTCATAGAGTTCTTCCCTTCTTTTAGCAATTGTCGTTTCTTTCTACTACTACTATCTTTTTGATATTCATGGAGAACTACTTTCAACCAAAAGAGAATGGAATTTTTAATGGAACATAAATTGGATGCTTCTTCTCTTTTGGAAACATCATATATTACCACATTCTCCTTCCTTTTCTATAAATTATTTAAAAATAAAACTATTGCAATTTAGTTACCAATTATTTTTTCTCTTCTATAAATACATTAGGTTAGCATGGTCAATATTTCCATTAAAATGATTTCCAATGATATATTTTCACCATTTTTTGGTTTCATGTAAAACTATTAACAATTATTTTTGATAAGTAGATTTCGCCAAGTATTTTCCATTCAATGTTGTAATTTATAAAGAAAAGTGTCTCCCCTCTTGCACTAATATTACTTCAATACCTTGTCTTGGTGCATCATATTTGACTATTAATGTTTTACCATAGTCATATGGTTTCAACATTGATGTACCTGAGATATGAATACGAAATCACACATAAGATGAAAAAGGATAACATATAAAATCCCATTTGTAACACCTTGTATTTTGAATTAATCCTATACTTGATAAGTGGTACTAAAATAATAATAAATAATTATAATTACAAAAATAATGATAGTAACAAATGAAAACAACAAGGGAAATAAATATGGATTGAGAAGAAGAAGCAATTTATGTATTTGATCAGAATCTGGACCAGGGGTCAAATTTTAGCCCAAAAATCAAAGTGTCAGGAATCGCTTCAAAACAAACAGGAGCATATGCCTTGTCCTCACAAACCCAACACACTTCGAACGGGGTCAAACTGATATCGGATGAGTGAGATATCACGTTCTGTTCGATTTTCCAAACAGGGAAAAAAAAGTTGTTGACTGTACAATCTGTACAGGTGATGATGTGGAAAGTGTTGATTGGGCATGCTGATGTGGCATGACCATATGATGATGTGGCATGATTTTTACATGGAAAGAATTTAATTGGCAAACATGTGGATGAATTAGATTTGGACATGTGGCATGTTGATGGAAAATTGGGAGGTGCCACGTGGCACCATGTTAAAGGTTTGTTTGTTTAAAAATTTTGTGGAGTGCACGGGGGTCAAACCCTAGACCTCCACGCATATGGAAAGGGATTTGGCAAAGGCCTCCAACCGACGAGCCACACGTTAGTACTTAACATATTCATTTGTTAATATATATATATATATATATATATATATATATATATAAAGTCACTTTTTGTTATGATTGGCGCGGGGTACGGGGTTGGGGCTTAGCCCTAGCCCCCGTTTACATATACGCCTCCCATATGACCCTAACACACATAGTTGCGTGGGAATGTTGGCGTGTTTGTTTCAAACAAGTAGCATGTGCCCCACCACTTGTCAAGCGCACGGCTAGCCTTGTAACATAGCCCTTTTTACGCACTGGGACGTGGCCATATGGTCCCCCATGCACCCAACACCTCTGTGATTCAGGGGATTAGTTCGCTAACGATGCAACCATTTGGCGTGTTTTGTGGGCATGCACGAGTGTGCTGAATTTTGGCATGGGAAACACCCAGAAGCTAGGTTACTCACACAGGAGTGCATTTTGGCAAACCAAAGACAACAAGCTTGAAGGAGGAAAATGGCAGGAGGCCTAATTTCTTCATTTCTTAGCCAAATGAAGTGTCGAAAAAGCCCAGCTAGAGGTTTTTGGATCTTCTGAATCCATTGGCATAGTTTTCAAATGCATTTGGGGACTTATTTTGTATTTTTTTCTACTTTGAAGTTTTAGAGAGCTTCAGGGAACTTAGGGCCACCATTGATGGAGGTCATGCTCAGATGAGACCAAGTCTATTTTTTGTGACTGAATAGACATTTTTGACTAATTTTTATGCTCTGAACACATTGGGATAGGTTTCACAGACATTCAAGGACTTTTACAGGTGTTTTTACCACAAGGAATCTCAGGGAAGCTCAAGGCCACATGTAGAAGAGGTCATGCTCGGATGAGCCATGGCCCGTTTTCAGAGATCTAATAGTCATTTTTGGGGTTTTTATGTATTCTGAACCCAATGGTACAGTCAATAAATCCATTGGAGTTGAGAAAAATATTGTAAAATAATCTTTGAAAAACTAATCCCAGAGAGCCTAGTCCATGGATGGAGGCTCAAGGAGATGCAACCCAGTTGGGGGTGAACTCCTTGATCATGTTACTATTGTTGTGAGTTACTGGTTATATTTTGTTGCATGTTATGTTGTTTTTTTATTTCTTTAAACAACATTTAACCTTTTACATAAAATCACACATAAACACATAATAAAAGCATAAACTTGACACATAAAACCTCTTGCACAACTATGACATAGAGCAAGGTCCTGAAGTTTATTTTTATGGAGTAGAGGGTTCTTGCATAGAAAAACAAGTCAGCCCCCTCTTTTCATATCAATATTGAGAGAACATTAATAAGGTTAGGGTTCTAGTTAAGAAAGAGAGGAGGACTGGTTTAATGGGGGAATAGGGTTTGGATTCTGTAGTAGAAGCAACCAAGGTGAAGGAATCCAAAAAATAATTTAAGAATGCAGTTGATGGAGGTAAAAACAAGTTCCGAAATAATGTCCTTATGGTGGAGATTCGTGGAAAGAATAAAAAACCTGACCAAATTGCAAGTGAGCCAGGTACAAGAAAAAAGTCTCACAAGAAACTAAAGAATGGGTGTCAGGATAAAATGGTGGAGAACTCGAGGTACGAGGTCACTTCACCATTGGTAGGAGACGACATTCAATATATGACAGACAATGCACGAATAGGTAAATTCATGGGGATCTGGCCCATGGAGAAAGTGTTTATGGTATGGATAAAATTGAAATGGAAATTTAAAGGAGACATAAGTCTAAATCTCGGGTCCAAAGGTTTCTTCACAACAATGTTCACCTACTCAGAGGATAGGAACTAAATGTTTTATGAGAGACCATATTTGTTTAATTTTGTGGGGCTCCACCTCAAGTACTCATTAGAGTGTTTCTCCTCAGAAAAGGAAGACTTCACAACTTCCCAAGTTTGTATTAGAGTGTACTCCCTACAACATGAGTTCTGGAACCTAGAAACACTAGAAGGAATATGAAACATGTTGGTCTCCTTTGTCAAAATATCAGAAATAATAAAAGTAGCTAAATATCCTTCCTATGCTAGAATATGTGTCTACATGAATGTGACATCAGATCTAACCAAATCAATCACTATTTCATTCCAAGATAATGAATGGGTCCAACCCATAGACTACAAGCATATCCCATTCAGATGCAATAAATTCCATGAACACGGGCATTTATTTTGGTATTGTCCCCATAACACAACATTGTTAAATAACAAAGGAAATGAGGATAAGGACACTGAAGGATTCGTAAAATCCCCCAACAAAATAAAGGTGGGGCATTGAGGAATAAGAAACCCTGGGGAATGAGAAAGAAAATATATCAACAACTCCTAGATCTTAGCAGATAAAGAAGACATGGAATCCAACCAGGAAGGAGAGCAAAAAGGACTAGAGAAGGGACATCCTAACCAGGTGAATACTTTGACAAAACATGAAGAAATACAAAAACATCGGAAAAAAGAGGAAAGCACGAAAATTCAAGAAATAGAGTTGAGAGAAGTCAAGATGCAAGAATAGGCAGCTTCAAAATATTCACAGGAAGAAAATATTGAGGAATACCACAACCATGTCTCCAACTAGGAAGACATGGAGGTGGACTTACATGCGCTAATATCTATCCATGGGGAAAAATAAATTAATAGTATGTAGGTGGGGTAAATTCATCGTCTCCACAGATATCTGCTTCGAAAATAAAGCAAAGAACCAATGCTAGTTAATCCATCCTGCTCCTCGGGAAACTTGGGCATAAATTCAACCACCCTAAAAAACATAAGGAAATTAGGAAGCGAAGAGAGGAAAAAAGGTCGAAAGCCATATAAGAAAGTTTTGGAAGAAATCGACGCTCTTCTTATATACTCTGGATAGGTATTGGGACTACCAGACAGGTATTTCCTCCCTCAAACCAGGAGTCAACTATGAATATTTTCTCATGGAATATTAGGGGTATTAATGGCATCAAAACTCACAAAATCCATAGAAATGGACTAAAGAAAGAAAATATGGACCTAGTAATGTTGTAAGAAACTAAGTTCAATAGGAAAAATATGGACTCAAGAGCAAGGAAGATATGGAAACCATGTGAGTTCATCGTCTCAGAAGTAGAGGGGGCCTCCAAAGGTCTATTATTCTTGTGGAGACCAAGAAAAATAAGAGTGGAGATGAGATCCCAGTCAAAAAGGATAATAACCACATCCTACAAGACTATGGGTTCTATGGATCAATGGACAATCACAAAATTCTGTGGTCCCTAATCTTCAGGAGACAAGAGATATTTTATGAGAGATATCAAGGAGATTGGAACAAGTATGGAAGACCAAAAATGGATTGTATGGGGGGAATTTAATATGATAAACTCCCTGGAAGACAAGAAAGGGGGTATAGGGCATATGATCTCTGAGGATCAATCCTTCAAGGAACTCATTAACCAACTGTGGTTAATAGACATCATCCCCTCAGAAGGAGGGTTTACCTGGAGCAATAGAAGAGGAGGGATACATCCTAAAGAAGAAAGTATAGACATGTTCCTAGTATCAGAAACATTTTAACAACATAGGAAATCAATCTATGGGGAGATCCAACATATTTTTGGACTGGATCATTGGCCAATATCTATGATATGGATTCATGGCCTAAGACCTCAACCCAAACCCTTTATATTTGAGAAATTCTAGACCAGACACCCAAAATTCATGAAAAATATTAAAGGATGGTGGGGAGAAAACCAAGAGTTGTATGGAACAAAAATGTTCTAGTTCCAAAAGAGGTTGAAACATATAAACATAATTCTTAAGAAATGGAATAAATAATTCTTTGAGAACATTCAGGATTCTAAATGAGACTTAGAGGGAAAGATGGAACAAGTTCAACAAAAAATAAACTAGGATGGTCTCGATCTAGAGATGCAACAATAAAAATCGACCTTGAGAGGGGAGTTAGAATAATTAGACCAACAAGAGGAAAGCATGTTCCTATAGAAATCTAGGATTCTTTGTATGGAAGACAGAAACAAGAATACCAAATTCTTCCATAAATCCCTCCTACAACATTGAAACTAGAATTGGATCCACTCCATGGAAATAGAAGAAGGGATGGTTGTTGAAATGCATGAATACATAGAGAAACATCTCAAGGATTATTTGAGCATGTTTCTCACAGATCCCCCTCAATATAGAAGGTAATCCACCAACGTAATCATCCAATCTATTAAATAAATGATCTCAGAAGACCATAAAAAAATCCTTCTTAGGGAAGTGAATCTGGTAGAGGTGGAAGAGATGATGAAGGAGATGTTGCAAGGAAAATCCCTTGGGCCATATGGCTTCACCTCAGATTTATTTCAAGCATTCTGGAGATTTATTGGTAAGGACTTATGGGAAGTGATGGAAGAAGCCAAGACCTCTCGGTCAATATTACGATATTTCAACGCCACCTTCCTAGCTTTGATCTAGAAGGTAAAGGAAGAAAATTCAACAGATAAGTATAGACCCATTTCTTTATGCAATGTTGTTCAGAAATTAGTAACTAAAATCATAGCTAAAATATTGAAGCATATACTCTAGGAAATTATTTCCCATTAACAAGGGGGTTTTGTAGAAGGTAGACAAATCCTGGATGGTATTGTAATTTCCCATGAAACCATCTAGTCCTTGCAGTATGAGAAAAAATATGGGATGCTCCTAAATCTAGACCTGTCGAAATCCTATGATAGAATCAATTGGGAATTCCTAAAATCCATTCTGGGGGCCTTTGGATTTGACACCTCCTGGATCCAGAGGATCATGGCACTTACATACTTGGATTTATTTTCAAATATCATGAATGACTACCCCTCTACCACATTTAACACCTTCTAAGGATTAAGGTAGGGAGATCCCCTATCAACCTACCTATTCATTACTCTCCCAGAAGGTTTAGGGAGATTCATGAAGCAATCCTAGAGAGAAGCTCACCTCAAAGGGCTAGTAATATCCCCTAAGACAGAGTCATTGACCTATCTTAAATTTTCCAATGAAACCCTCCTCCTATGGAAGACCATGGTGTAGGAAGCCAGAGCCATCAAGAAATCTATGGATTTCTTCCTGTCTTCCTCGGGAATGTAACTAAACTTGGATAAATCCCACATATTCTTATTTAACACCCCGCACATCATACAACCAAAAATTTCCATAATTTTAGGATTACAAATATCCTCTCTTACCTCACGCTACCTAGGCACTCCCCTATTGGAAAAATCCATAAGAAATTCAAGTTGGAAAGAGATGATAACTAAACTGGAAAACATGCTAAGTTGTTGGACCCATAGATTCCTCTCATTTCCGAGAAGAATTATTCTTATAAAATAAGTCCTAATGGATTTGACGATCTATTTTTTCTCTATTTTTTCATCTCTCGAGTACATCTATCAGAAAATTCACTCATTACGGAGAAACCTCCTACGGGGATGTTTATAAAGATAAAAACAAATGGGCCATAATCGCTTGGGAAAAATGTGTGAACCAAATGCTCAAGGAGGCTTAGGGATAAAAAAACCCCAAAGGTTGAGCCAGGTCCTTGTGGAGACAAATTTCTAGATATGGATCAAAAGCCAAAAATCACTCTGGGACAGGATTTGGAAGGGGAAATATTCCAAATATATCTCCCCTCAATACTTGATTCGGCTGGAAGGATAAAGTCAGGGATCAATAATTTGGAATTGTGCTTGGAAAATTAGACATCTGATAAAAAAGAAGAGTTTTTGGGAGCTAGATGATGACCAATTAACCCTTTTTTGGGAAGACATGTGGGAGAAATGACTGACATTGAGGTTGGATGAATGGCTATAGACAATCAAATATAAGATGATAGGGGTTGACAGGATGAAAGTTGAACATTACTAGGAGGAACACCCACACCTGGGAATTAGGAGAACAAAATTTTGGATCCCTCCAACATAATGGCCTATAGAATGGTAAAACACCCCTATTCATGTCATGGAGGATATTATGAAATATTATCAACCTCCCAATAGGAAGGTACAAGACATCCTCATATGGGGGGAAAACGGGGATGGGAACTTCCACACCAAGGAATCCTACCAAGAAGCCATGGGTTTGAGAAATGAGTCCAAAATTCGAGTCTGGTATAAGGTCTGGAACCATCAATTATGGTCTAAAGTGGCCACCTTTTTGTGGTTAGCAGTCATCAAAAAATACCTAACATGGGAAAGGATCATAAAGAGAGGGTTTAATGGCCCATCAATTTATCTTCTATGAAATCAAGGAGAAGAAACCCTCAACCACCTCCTCAATTCATGCTAGCTGGATTCAAAATTATGGGATAGTGCTAGCGGTAAAATCCCCCCTTTAAATATACCATGGTTTAAGATATAGACTGAGTGAATGACCATATTAAATTCAATATAGTTTCTACTCTACCCCAAACTTACCAAAACAAATGAAAATAAACCAATAAGAGAGAATATTGGTAACTGTTCCTTTTATCCCACGTCTGGTGTTGATATCCTCAAGCCTTGTAGTTCCAAAGATTGCAAGTCTCCTCCCAAGGATGACCTACATCCAAAGCTAGGAAAACAAGTTCTACAAGCATGCTTTTTCTATTCATGAGTTAGGGTTATATATCAAATACTAATTATAAATCAAAGAAAATACAAAAAACATGATCATTTGGGACAGGGAAAAGAGATTCTTTTATCCATCAAACAAAGAATAAAACTTACAATCTATGTTGGCCACCATTCTGCAAACCTGGTCCGAGCTCCTCTTTACAATGCTCCAATTTCACCTTCAATAGGCCTTTTCTCTCAAGCTTATGATCACCTCAAAGGAAGGGAATGGATTGAATGGAAGAAGAAGGGGTTGAAGAGGGAATGCTAAGGAAATATCTCACAAAAGGTAGCAAATGCTTGGGAAAGGAACGAGAGTGAAATTGGGTAGAGTTTCATTGTTACTATGAATTTTAGTGAAATGAGACCTCAAAACCTTATTTTATATGAAAAAAGGATGGTTATTCGGTTGGGGTACGGGACATAGCAGGTGATTTAGTTGGAAAACCTCCAATAGCTCATGAATTTCACCGAATTCCTTATAAATTTTAATTTTTTGCAAATTTTGCAAGCATACGCAGGTTGTTTAGTGTGCCTCAAGTGTATGTATGTGGTCTTTCTAGAATGCAACAAGCATATGTACGTGGGTTGTAGTGGTCCAGGGTGCGTACATGCTCTAAAAAATGGTTTTTTAAGAAGAGCTTCTCAACAATGATTTGGAAAATTATGCAAGTAAGAGTGCCAAGGCCATGTATGCATGAATACATAATTTTAGGGATATAATAGATTTGCCCCTAATGTGTGAGGTCAGAAGAGAAACACATGTGTGAAAAACATTACAAAATATTCACCAAATGCACAAAATCGAGTTAGCCCGTGACCAGAGTTCGGGAGGTGCCATCTACAAAACAACAACTGTATCTCTGAGGTGGGTATACCCATGATCGGGATGAAGTAAAGCATGATTTCCAGTCAAATACACTACATATCCATTTCATATAACTATATAAAGTGTAGCCATGAGAAATACACAACGAATCTACATCTCAAAATCAATCGAAGATATACAAGTATAATATTCATCTTTGAGAAGCTAGTGACACCCGTGGCTAGATATGAGGTCTTCATGGCTTGAGAAGTGGCTTCAAAATATTCAAAAATCAGGTAGGAGTACAATGGGAGTGTATAAATCACTACCCTAAGGTCTTCGACATCTCGTCAAGAAAAATCATGAGGATCTTGATGATCAGGCAAAGAACTTCGTCGATTTTGAATCTGGACTTGACTCGACTCTCAGGATGGTCAACTTATGGAATTCAATATACAAAATACAGAAAGGTTGACTCAGGTTGCGTAAAAATTCCCTTGGACAAAAGAACGAAAGATGATCAGACTTGGGTAGCATGAAATTGACATAATCTTGTGATGCAAGAGGCAATGCAAACTCTCCATATGTTTGGAAGAATAACCAAATGGAGGAGGACACAAATCTGTGTAGTGAGAACAAATTCCTAAGGTCATAGTAGAACCCAATGCTTTAAGAACAAATGGAAGGATGTTCTTTGTCCAAGGACGACTCTCTTTGCTTCTGGAAAAAGAATGTATATTTCTTGTCCCCTCTTTTTGGAATATTTAATTTTTTTGTCTTTTTCAATTTTTTAAGATCTTGAAAAAGAATAAAATAATGCCATGTTACAAATGAGGAATGAGTGTTGCAATAAAGCCTACTAGTTCCAAGCGCACAGAACATAGTAATGTTCAAAGAAAGGAGAAATGTGCAGGAAAAGGACACTGGGGGAAAATTCCTCCATGGTTCAAGGTCTCAGGTCGTAGAGGAAGGAAGTTATACAAGGCTTGTGTATAAGGAATGCTTCAAAGGTTCATTTGAGAGAAACATGGAGCTAGCATTAGGCCAAAGATGCAAATATGAGACTTTCCATGCGATTAAATAAGACACAATGAGATCCCTTCTATAAAAAATTTACGAGCCCAAAGAAGATAAGATCAGTGCTTTTTTCACATTTAGAGAGTCTGGAAAAATGAAAAAGAAGACTCAAGAGAGTACCTTTTTTGGAGCTAGTCTAGTTGGTTTGAAAAGGGGTAAACTTTCACTTAAAATATGTCTATTCAAAACCATTTTAATGAGTGCGACAAATACAAGATCGCTCGAAAATCTTTTAAATTTTAAGGATTCTAAAAATATCTTAGCTATGGATTCACAACCTTTATCTGATTTTAGTTTCCTTAGCCTGAAAAATTATAAAAGTAATTGAGGAGAACTATCTCGGCGAGACGAATATCCCTAGGCATACCTTTTTCTGCTATAATCTAAAGGCTAGAAAAAGGGTTAAACTTATGCCAATAGATGTTCTTCTGGACCAATTTAATAAGTGTGAAGGAACAAGGCCACTCGATGATCTTTTAAATTTTAGGGATTCTAAAAAGAGCTTAACTATGGACTCTGAGGGGGTTACTTTTTCATAAGTAATCTCCAAGGTCCGAAAAAGGTGATAAACCAAAACCAAGGAGAATGTTCCTTTTTCGAAAATTTGGTTCCTCGGGCCCGAAAAAGGGTTATTACGCCTAAGAATACTCTTCTAGACAACTGAAGTTCCTAGATCATACCCTTATTCATGAAATTAGCCATCCAGACCGAAAAGGGTAAACTACCACCGAACAAATGTGGCTTCAAATTTAAATTTTGCGAGCTTGAAGAACAACAAAATCGCTCGACAATATTTTCAGTTTTAGAGAGTCTAAAAAGGTATTAAAGAAAACTCCAGGGGGCTACTTTTCTCAGTTAATCTAGACGAGATCAAAAATAATAAATATTGTCTCGTTGGATGTTGATTTCAAATTTCAAAGCGAGCTTGAAAGAAAACAATATGTGCTCATTAGGGAGTCTCCAGGGTAAGGCCTAGGATGTTGGTGAATCAAAAGAATTGTTGGCCAAATTGCAGAGTTTTCCATTATTTCCATTGATGTCAAACTTTTCATTATTGCATTTATGAGTAAGAGTTTGATTTGCATTAGTTGGAATAGAAACTCACTTAACCCAATGAATAGGTCGTCAAAGGCTTAGTTAAAAATCCAAGGAAAAGTGCACGATAAGTTATATCACCAAATCTCACATGTTAACTAAATTTTCCAGATAAGCAAGACAAAAGTTAATGTTGAGAGATACAACAACTAATGTACACATGTTAAGGAAGTTTTCCAGATAAGTAATGCAAAATTTAATGTTGACAGCTACATCAAGTAATGTAAACACTTCTTGACAAAATTTCTGATCTTGGTAAGAGAAAGATAAACAAAGAGAGAATAGAGTGTGTTCAAGAACTCGGTGATAGGTTTTTAACTGGAAAAAAAATGCAGAGGTTCATTCACGTTTTTCCCTGGAAGTCTATTGATCATTTGCTGGAAGAAAAATGTAGAGGTTCATTCACGTTTTTCCCTGGAAGTCTATTGATCATTTGCTGGAAGAAAAACAAAGAGGTTCATTCACATTTTTCCCTGCAAGTCTATTGATCATTTGCTGGAAGAAAAACACAGAGGTTCATTCACGTTTTTCGTGGAACTCTATTGATCATTTGCTGGAAGGAAAATGCAAGGGTAAATGTGTTATAGATCTAGAATAGAGGTATGAAATGCTTGATTGACTGAGCAATTATATCTAAGATATATGGATTAAATAGTCAAAGATTGTCTTTGTAACTCAAATATACATTGAGGTCATTATTTATTGCAATGAAGTAATCTACAGATTTTATTTCCAAGTTTATAATAGAGTAAACATGAACAGATTGAGATGATCAATTTTTGGCATTGACAGAGTGTGAACAGAGTGGCATTTGAGTAAGATATGTGTTGGTTGAAAATAATAATAGGTTTGGCAAATATGGAATTAATGGTTACAAGTTTGTTTTCATAGAAAGAAATTAACAAAAGGATATTGAGAGTTTAAGAAGAGTGTTTGAAATAGGTTGAAGCCAGTACTAAAGGCAGGAAGGGAGGAGCTAGGGAGACTAACCATCTCATTGCAAGTTCAAGCTTCCATTCATGCAGTAGAAGTTGTGTTTCAGTAGGTATTGAAGATAAAGAGGTAGTAGCCTCATCTGAGTAGTTGCTCAGACAAAAATTGATGCAACTGAAGTAGATTGCTTTTTTTACATCCACAAGAAGAAGAAATTGTTTTTCCCTTTATGGGTTTCCTCATAAATATTTTGTGTCTCTGTCCATTTCATGTGATTGACGGTTACTAATTCATTTTCACTAAGACAAAATATTTATTAGGTTTTAATCTTCATTAAAGAAGTAATCTGTGTTAAAGAGATAAAAGTGAAAATTGTATATACAACTGATTCACCCCCCCCCACCCCCACCCGCCCCCCCTCTCAGTTTCTCAACTTGTCCAACAATTCGTATTAGATCTGGTTACTTCAAAACTCAGTTTAATCACTGGAATTTTGGTATTTTATGATGGATAAGAAATCTGAATTTACAAAACATGGATTACCTCTATTTGATGGAGATAACTATGCATTTTGGAGTATCATGATGAAATTGTTTTTTCAAGCTCAAGGAGTAGATGTTTCGCAAGTTGCACTGAATCAATATAGTGTTCCAGAAACCATTCCAATAGATGTTGCAGGTAAGAAACTTTATGAAAGCAATTCCAAAGCTATGTATGCAATACTTGGAGGTTTAGCAGGGTTAGAATTTATTAAGGTTATGCATTGTGTGTTAGCAAAATAATTATGGGACAAGTTGAAATTTTTTTATGAAGGAGATACTAAGGTGAAGAATGTTAAGTTACCATCATATAGGAGTCAATTTGAATGTTTAAAAATGGAAGAATCTGAAGATATTGAAACTTATTTCCTTCGTATTTATGAATTAGTTAATACCATGAGAGGTCCAGGAGAAGAAGTTAAAAATGATAATATTGTACAAAAGGTACTTAGATCTCTAGCTGTAAGATTTGATCCAAAAATATCTTCTTTAGAAGAAAGAACCAATATTTCTACTTTAGAAATGGATCAAATACATGGGATACTAATAGCATATGAGATGAGGATCACTCGTTTGAATTATGCTAGGAAAGAAGAAGATTTCAAGGAAGTAAAGAAGGATAAGAAAAAGGTTGAAGCAGAAACCAACAATTATGGGGATTCAGAAGAGGATATGGAAGAAGCTAATTTTGTCAAAAACCTGAAAAAGGGTACTGGCAAATACAAAGGTAAGCTTCCTCTGAAATTTTTTGGTTGTGGTAGAATAGGAAATTTTTCTTCCAAGTTTCCTTTCAATAAGCATTTTGATGGTGAAGAAGGAAGCAATAGAAAGAGTAAAGAATACAAGAACAAGTATAAGAATACTTTTCAAAGAACCTCATATAAAAAGAAAAGTCTCTTTATTAAAGATGTTAATGACTCTTCAGAATCAGATGAAAGTAATGTTATCTTAGATATAAGAATTTTTATGGATATAGAAAATCAGAATGATAAAGTTAATGAAGAAGAAGAAGGTGAAGTTGATTTGGAAGCTGAGCTTGTAAGTGCTTTGACTGAACTTAGAAAGGTAAGAAGAGAATGTAAAAATTTCGAAGAAGAAATTAAGAATCTTGAAAATGAGATACAAAAATCTAACAAGTTGATAGAAAGCACTGAAACTATGATAATTGATTTAAAGCTCAAAACAAAAGAAGCTAGAGTAACTAAGGAAGCACTAAACATTTTGCTTGTAGAAAAGGAAAAGGAAAATGATGGTATGAAACTTGAAGTTGTTTCATTAAGAAAGAAGGTACAAGAAAATAGCATGGATGATAGCTCAAGGATTTTGAAACAAATTATTAGTAATCAAAGACCAACAAATGACAAAACTGGAATTGATTATAAATATGAGGCTACTAATGCAAGTACTAGAACGAGTTTTGAAAAAGCAGGTACATGAAATACAAATGTGAAAAACACTAGCAAGCAGATGGAGTAAGTAAATCAAGAAGGAAATCAGACTTAAACAGTACACAGAAGAAGCTATGAAAAGTACCAGAACAATTTTGATGGCTATTGTTTCTTTTGTTACAGGTATGGACATAAAGCTACTTTTTCCAATGCCTTTTCAAGAAACACAATTGCACATAACATTCATGACAAATCTAGGTTTGATTATGGAAGAAGGCATGATAGAACCATTCAAAACAGTGTAAACAATTCCTATAACAAATTTGATGTTTTAAGGTTTGAGGGTGAATTTCATAGGTGTAATAATTTTGGACATGTGTCAAGAAATTGTCCAATGAACTTTCAGAAATCTGCTAAACCTAATTACACTAATCTGAAAACTAGATGGTGCAAAAAGAAAAGTGACCATTTAGAATCTGAAAAATGCACTCTAGCTTTACAGGCTGATCATAAAGTAAAATGGTGTGTGAATAGTGGATGTTCAAAACATATGATAGGCAGAAAATAGAATTTTGTTACATTGAATGAAGGAAAAGAAGGTATAGTTACTTTTGGTAATGAACAATCAGCTAGGATAATTGGAAGAGGTATTGTGTGTCTGAATAACAAAAATATTATGGATGAAAATTCTTTGTTGGTTGAGGATATGGAACAAAATTTATTGAGTGTAAGTCAAACTTGTGATAAAGGGCATTATATGAATTTTGATTCTAAAATTTGTCAAATCAAAGATGTCAAAATAGATAGGTTAGTTGGAATAGCTACAAGAACACCAAACAACATTTTCATACTAGATGAGAAAAAGGAAAATTGTTATCTTGGGAACTAAGATGAAAGTTGGTTGTGGCACAAAAGGTCGGGGCATATTAACTTTGAAAATCAGATTCAGTTAAAGAAAATGGAAGCTATAAGAGATTTACCTATCATGAAGAATCTTACCAATTCTATTTGCAAACAATGTCAACATGGTAAACAAACTAGAGTTAGGTTTATGACCAAAGAACACTCTACAACAAAACCTTTGGAAATAGTACATGATGATGTTTGTGGACCTATGAGGACAACGAGATTAAATGGTGAAAGATATTTTATGTTATTTGTGGGTGACTTTACTCGGATGACATGGATGTTTCTCTTGAAAAAGAAGTCTTAAACATTCAATTGTTTACAAATTTTCAAAGAATTGACTGAAAATTAAATTGACATGAAAATTAAATGCTTAAGATCAGACAATGGGGGAGAGTTTGGCTCTAAAGAATTGAATAAGTATTGTGATGATAATGGTATCGAAAGACATTTTTTTGTTACTAAAATGGTGTTGTTGAAATAAAAAATAGGATTGTTATGGAGATGGCAAGAACAATGCAAAATGAATCTAAACTGAGTAACATACTTTGGCCTCAAGTTGTCCATATTGTTGTTCATATTTTGAATAGAAGCTTTTTGATAAATAACTATGGCAAAACACCTTATCAGTTATGGAAAGGTAGGCTAGCAAGTGTAAAACACTTAGAATATTTGGTAGTAAGTGTTACATACAGAACGTTGATAAAAATATGGGAAAGTTGGATTCTAGAACTGATGAAGGTATTTTAGTTGGATATTCATGCTCAAGAAAAGCTTATAAGTTCTACAATTTCATATTGAAGAAACTTGTTGAAGCCATAGATGTTAAATTTGATGAATCTTCATTTTTAAAATCCAAAATTGAACAGAAAGATCATCAAACATATGAAATATATGACAAACTGGAAATGGAAGAAGAATCGAGTGATATAGAGGAAACTAAACCAACTGAGAATGAAAATATGATTCCTTCTTTGGTGTAGGGGTAAACTCCATCTAAGAATCCAAACAAAAGGGTACAAATAAATCATCCTGAAGAGAAAATCATTGGGGATATAAATGTAGGTGTTGAAACTAGAAGCAAAATGAAAGAATCTACTTCAAATCACAAACATGTATCATTACTCTCTATGTTTGAACCCAAGAATGTTGAAGAAGTAATCAATGATGAATACTAGATGAAAGCAATGAAAGAAGAGATTAGTCAAATATAAAAGAATGATACATGGGAATTGGTTCCTATACCTTTAAATAAGAGTTTTATTGGGGCTAAATGGGTCTTCAGAAATAAGTTGGATGAAGCAGGTAAGGTGACTAGAAATAAAGCGAGACTGGTTTGTAAAGGGTATGCATAGGTAGAAGGCATAGATTATGGAGAAAATTTTTCCTCCTGTTGTAGCAATGGAGTCCATTAGGCTGACTTTAGCTTATGGTAGTTCCAAGCACATTAAAGTTTATCATATGGATGTAAAATTTTCATTTTTAAATGGTGAATTAGAAGAAGAAGTATACATGGAACAACCAGATGGGTTTTAGGTGCAAGAAGCAAAAAATCATGTTTACAGGTTGAAAAAGGCTTTGTATGGGCTAAACAAATCTCCAAGAGCTTGGTATTCTAGGATTGATAAATACTTAAGGCAACAAGGATACATAAAAGGAAACACTGACAGTAATCTTCATATTAAAGAAGAACATGATAGCTTGTTCATTGTTGAGATTTATGTAGATGATATTATTTTTGGGAGTGATAATGATCAACTTAGCCAAAATTTTGTTGAAAGTATGCAGAATGAGTTTGAGATGTCCATGCTTGGTGAAATGAAACTTTTCTTAGGTCTTCAAATCACTCAATCTGATGAAGTTATTTTCATTTCTCAAACTAAATATACCAATGAAATTCTCAAGAAATTTCAAATGCAGGATTGTAAACCAGTTGGCACTCCCATGGTTACTGGATGTAAGTTAATTCAACATAATGATTCTAAAAATGTTGAGCAGACAATGTAAAGATCTATGATTGGTAGTATTTTATATGTTACAACTACAAGGCCCGATGTTATGCATTCAGTTTGTCAAGTTTTTAGGTTTCATGCCTCTCCTAAAGATTCTCATTTACTTGCAGTCAAAAGGATTCGCATATATCTTAAGGGAAAAATAGAGTATGGTTTATGGTATCTTAAGGGTAATCATATTGATTTATATGCTTTCACTGATACTGATTGGGCAGGTTGCGTTGATGACATGAAGAGTACTAGTGGAGCGGCATTCTATCTTGGAGGATGTCGGGTGAGTTGGTCTAGTAAGAAACAATCAGTAGTTTCCCTTTCTACTACTGAGGCAGAATACATTGAAGCTGCAAATTGTTGCACTGCAGTTCTCTGGATGAAACAAATGTTATCAGAAATACACATTCATTATGATGTTCCCATTCCTAATTTATGTGACAACACCAGTGCCATTAGTATCTCTGAAAACCCATTTATGCATTCCAAAACGAAACATATTCCTATTAGATTTCATTTTATCTGAGAGTAGGTTTTAAGTAATATCATTAAGCTAGAGAATGTTGGTATGAAAGATCAGATTGCTAATATATTTACTAAGACCTCACCTAAAATGCAATTTGAAAGCCTCAGGGATCAGTTGGGGGTGTGCCTTATGTAATTATCTTTCTACTTCCTTATACTCAGGATTGCAGGTTTCCATGGTGCATCTTTCATCTCTGTTATTATAATTTTGGCCCCTATACATTACTTTTTCTTGGTTGGTTACAATTTGCATAGATTCATTTCTTTTTTATAGGGGGAGTTGATGTTGTTTCAGTTGTTGTACAGGTCATCTTTCCTTGGTATTTCTTGTTATTTTTTACAAGAGAAGTATGATTGATCCTTTTCCAATGATGAAAAAAGGGGGAGAACATGTTTAAGTTTTCCATCAATGTCAAAGGGGGAGTTTGTTGGCTAGATTGCATAGTTTTCCATTATTTCCATTCATGTCAAACTTCTCATTATTGCATTTATGAGTAAGAGTTTGATTTTCATTAGTTGGACTAGAAACTCACTTAACCCAATGAACAGGTGGTCAAAGGCTTAGTTAAAAATGCAAGGAAAAGTGCACGACAAGTTATATCACTAAATCTCACATGTTACAGAATTTTTCCAGATAAGTAAGACAAAAGTTAATGTTGACAGCTACAACAACTAATGTACACATGTTAAGGAAGTTTGCAAGATAAGTAAGACAAAAGTTAATGTTCACAGCTACAACAACTAATGTAAACACTTCTTGACAAAATTTCCGATCTTGGTAAGATAAAGATAAAAACAGAGAGAACAAAGTGTGTTCATGAACTCAGTGATGGGTTTTTAACTGGAAGAAAAATGCAGAGGGTCATTCAAATTCTTCCCTGGAAGTCTATTGATCATTTGCTGGAAGAAAAATGCAGAGGTCCATTCACGTTTTTCCCTGGAAGTCTATTGATCATTGGCTGGAAGAAAAACATAGAGGTTCCTTCATGTTTTTCCCTGGAAGTCTATTGATCATTTGCTCGAAGAAAAACACAGAGGTTCATTCACATTTTTCCTGGAACTCTATTGATCATTTGCTGGAAGGAAAATGCAGGGGTAAATGTGTTATAGATCTAGAATAGAGGTACAAAAGGCTTGATTGACTGAGCAATTATATCTAAGGTATATGCATTAAATAGTTAAAGGTTGTATTTGTAACTCAAATATACATCGAGGTCATTATTTATTGCAATGAATTTATCTACAGATTTGATTTCTAGGTTTATAACAGAGTAAACATGAACAAATTGAGCTGATCAATTTTTGTCATTGATAGAGTGTGAACAGAGTTGCATTTGAGTAATATGTGTGTTGGTTGATAACAATAACAGGTTTGGAAATGATGGAATTGATGGTTACAGGTTTTTTTTCACATAAATAAATTAACAAAAGGATATTGACAGTTTAAGAAGAGTGTTTGAAACAGGTTGAAGCCAATACTAAAGGGAGGAAGGGAGGATCTATGGAGACTAACCATCTCATTGCAGGTTGAATCTTGCATTCAGGCAGTAGAAGTTGTCTTTCAGTAGGTGTTGAAGATAAAGAGATAGTAGCCTCCTTTGAGTAGTTGCTCAGAAAAAATTTGATGTAACTAAAGTAGCTTTCATGCTTTACATCCACAAGAAGAAGAAGAGGTTTTTCCCTTTATGGGTTTCCTCATAAATATTTTGTGTGTCTGTCCATTTCATGTGATTGATGGTTACTAATTCAATTTCACCGAGACAAAATATTTATTAGGTTTTAAGATGCATTAAAGAAGTAATATGTGTTAAAGAGATAAAAGTGAAAATTGTGTATAAAATTGATTCACCCCCTCCCACTCTCAGTTTCTCAACTTATCCAACAAGAATGTGGATTTATCTCGTAATCGTGACAGAACTAATAAGGAATCCCAAGACTATATTCATAATTGACAACATGGATGCCAAAATGCAATAGGGATCTACCTAGGGTATCCATGTAAAGGTAGGCTCTACCATCTAATTGTGACACTACTAGAGTAGCAACGAAGGTTATGTGTTGCACTTCAATGGGGTCAATCCTATGGAAAAGAGGAAAATACAACAAGATGCAAAAAGAAGGAATGAAATCCTAAATTGTATGTAAAAATTTTGAAAAAATTACCTTTACCAAAGGATACCAAAAAGTGACCCATCCCAAAAAATTACCAAAACAAAAGGAAAAGAGTACCGAAACATCCAATAAGAAACTCATAAATGGAATCAAGTGATCACCAAGGGAAGAAAAATGAAGAAGGGGGTCAAAAAAAGGGAAAAAGGGAGAAACAAGTCTATATGTAGAAGTTAACAGCTTGTTTTTACCATTGCAATTTCAAAATCAACCAAAAGGTGAAAAAAACCCTTCACTAAAAGAGTAGGTTCCGGGAGCTTCAATGGATGAAACAACCTTTTGTTTTTACCAAGTGCAAATCCCTCCCTCTTGCAATTCAATTCATTTTTTATGATTGTATTTTATGTTTTGACAAGGAGCGCTCTTGTAAAAAGAGAAGCCATGCATGTACGCGGGATGTACAAGGATAGCCCGCATATGTACTCGAGAAGGAAATCATCATCCTGCGTACATATGCAACTATGTAAAAAACAACCCACGTACACCTTTGTAATCTTTGAAAAAATAAAATGCAAGTACTAACTCTCCTCCATTTTTCCATGAAACAGGATGTATGTTCACTAGAGGGAGTGGGAGGATGAGGATATTGATGTTTTGGTCAAAAATGACCCTATATCCATTTCCTCATTGAAACAATGTGGTCTATGGACATTTTTCCAGTGTCTGTTCATGAGGGAAAAACCTACGCTGATCAATGCTCTCATGGAGTATTAACATCCTGATGCATAGGCATTTATGCTAGAGGGTCAATCATTGAACCCAACTACAGAGGATATATACTTCTTGACTGGCTTCTCAAGGAGATGGGAACCAGTTAACCTGAGGACATTTCCTCCTGGGCCTTTCAACATCGAGTATTACATTTGAATGTACTATGAGGTCGACACTGAGAAGGTAGGTTCTCAGGTGCCAATCCACATCATAACTAGCCTATCTTTTCATGTGATCTTACTCTTTATCAGGTGGATTACTGGATCTGCAGCCCTTCACCAGGCCTCCTGGGCACACATGCATTGTGTGATTCAGTGTTTGGAGGCCAAATTTTTTTAATGGAGTACGACCATGATGATGTGGATGAAGAGAAAACTTACAGAGTTACAACGTCATACTAACAAGAAATTTAGGTTTAGTACCATTTTGTGCTCCTTCTCTTTTGAGAGGGTGTCAGGTCTCAGTCCCAGAGAGACAGTACAGGGGCATGTATCCTCCTTACCATCACTGATCGGGTTGGGAATGTTGCAACCTCGACAGGGTGGAGGGAGGACCATTGAGGCCTTTGATGGAAAATTAGTTGACTGGTGGGAATGACAGATCATGGTGATAAAGGATTACCCATATGTTGGGATCAACTTCACTAGAGACTTGGACATGTCTGTACCTCTTTCCGAGGAGAAAGGCAAGATAGGTAACATACTTTTTAAAGTTTATTTAATTTTTAATTTTCATATATATCCTTTTTATTTGTGTATAGAGTACCGACTCGTGTATCTGTTATGTACAGATGTGGGTCCTGTGCAACCAGCGGACTGGGCTAGGACTCAGCGATGTCCTCGACCTGTGGTAGGACTAGCAGAAGCTGGAGGACCAGTAAATGTAGGGGGACCCCCAATCGAAGAGGCTTATAGATTTCTATGACGATTCGAGCACAACCTCACTACACTCACTCATGATGTACCTATGGCCAAGATCGAGGATCTCCCCCCTTCTATGAAGCCTCATGTAGTAGGGGTGCCTCAGACTTGGGTCTAGTTATTTTGATGTTTGGCCAATGTCATTTTACACTATAGAAGGGATAATATGCCCCGTTCTTAGATATCACAGACCATTGATGTGTCAAGGGAACTCTTTGTATATGTATTTTTTGAGGGCATAAGCCTAGCGATGTATACTAAACACTTTTGAGGATTCCATGCCCACCTATGTACTCATGACACTATTTTTTGGATATATATACATATTTTATGTCTTATGGATGACATTTTTTTACAAATGTATTTACATGTGTATGTGTGTGCTTTTCGTTTTATTTGTGTACAACATGCCAATTTCAATTTGATTAGCTAGAGTATCTGTTAGATGATTAAATATCCTAAGATCATGGATATATGTAATGTAATCGAAGGATCGTTCTAAGAGACGTACCCGAAGGAATGGTCGGTACAGAGTGGGATCAAAAACACGGTAGACCCCATTTAATTGGGATGCAACCAGCTGAGAATCTAGGCAGAACCGGAGGTGAGAAATGCTAAGTGACAAAGTTTCACGAAGCAGTTCTATCAATGTGTTGTATTTGACAACATTGTTTGTAGCGTCACCTAGACAAATACCTTCGGAAGATAGAAACTAGGCTCCAGGTGTGAAAATCACCCAAGCTACATAAGCAAGCCTTTGAGTGTGTCATCTAGCACCATCCATGAACCCAAAACAAACCTTTGATTCACTTGACATCTTCCACAGTGAAAAAGAAGACATAAATAAATACACATCCACAAAACCAAAAGACAAATATATAATTTATAAATTATATATATTATATAATATATATATTATATAATATATAAATTATAATATATATGTTATATTATATATAAATATAATAAAAACAAAAACAAAAAAACAATACCAAAAAAAAATCAAATAACAAAACATAAGTTTGAAAAAAAAAAGACACATTTCAACGTCCCGCACAAGCTAGCTGGAGAAGAAGGCCATGGTAAGAGTAGAGAGGAGGTCATATGTTGAAAAATCTAGGAGGAGAAGGATGTCAGAGCAGAGAGGAGGTAGGTCGCATGAAGAGGAGGAGAAGGAGGTCAAGGCAGAGAGGAGGGCATGTGAAGGACGAGAAGGAGAAGGAGGTTGAGGGTAAATATGAGGGAACACGAGGAGAAGGAGAAGAAGAAGGAAGTTGAGGATAACGAGGAGGTTGAGTGTAGAAAGGAGGGCACATGAAAGAGGAGAAGGAGGTCAAGCTACATGCGAGGAGAAGGAGGAGGTCGTGGGTAGAGAGGAGGGAACGCAAGGGGAAGGTTGGGATCGAGGGAAATCTAAATAGAGGAGGATGAGGTAACACCATTTGAAACCTGTGTGCGAGGAGAGGGAGGTCAAAAATCAATTCAAAATTCTATTATTTCTCTTCTTTTAAGTTTTCTAGTATTTTTATCTTGAAACATGCCATGAACATGTTCACATTCTCCATTTTATATTTCAATATTGGGATCATTAGTATCCCATTCATTATTGTAAATTCCCAAGGTTTTTCCACATATTTTACAAACCACTACTAAAATAGGGGGAACCCAACACCATCAATGAAGAAAACAAAATAAATGACAATGAGAGAGTTGTGACCGTATGTCAACTAATTTGTCCCTTTAAAAAAAAATCATTTATGTGCAAGTGATCAATATGTCTGTGAGAAAATACCAAACATATATCCCCCCCACATACATTAAATAAGGTGTGTGGGATAAGCACACCCTCAAAACAACAAAAAATTCACAATAAGCTACCTAAAACCCTAGTATCAGGCTTAGAGCTTAATGTAAAGGATTTGAGAAAACACCTTAGGCCTATGGACGACTACCAAAATAAAGGGAACCCAACACCATTGATGAGGTAAAAAAAATAAACTACAATTCAATTCTATTATTTTAATCCTTAAATATTATGCTCACCATCCCCATCAATATCTCTTTTGTGTGGAGAATATTAGGGCCAAAATCCACGCATGCAAATCAAACTTAAAAAACTATAAATGAAGTAAAATTCAACTTTAGGTTTGGCATAGTACTAATGTATAAAAAACCATAAAGGGGAAATATTGCATGATCATGCAGACCCAAAATGATTTATAGAACCCAAATAAATTCTCCCTCAAATTTGATATTCAAATTCCACCACTTGTCCTTTTGAGGCTTCCATGTTGCGATCATCAATACCACATAGTTTAATATGATTAGTCCACACATCCATTAAGTCAACCCCAATAATGTTAGTGTGGCAATATGACACTTTTTAGGATTATCGTGTGCACCTATAGTCTCTATTTACTATTCACGTCAATGTTTTATCTTCACCCACTATGCATATGTGCGATCCTTGTCTCATCTTGAATGAACATCATGTAAGGAAATCTTGTTCTTTTAATCATATTTCATCCCATTTGTATTCCATGTCTCATCCCTTCAATTCTACATGGTTTTTTCTTGGACCTAAAACATTATAGAATTTGATTTTGGTACAAGGTCAAGTCAGTGGGAAGTGTCGCACAACTAGACAACATAAGAATTTCACTCCACCCATTCTAGTATAGGACCAGAAATATCATAAAACAGATGTTTAAATCAAGTATTGGTGTTGGGGAAGGATCCATGCAACACTGAGGAACATAAGGTTCAATATCTACCTATGCTCTTGAATCCAAAAACATTATGAAATAGAATCATGCATTGTATCATGTTGAGCACCACCTCGATTTTTTTGTTTCATGTTCAATTGCTAAATTGAAAAACCATAATTTAGGTATGCATAATATTTTGATTATGTCCTCTAGATATTATGGATCTATCAATGTAGGTTTATGGTTCACCAGTGGATAAATTCTAACATGAATGTATGTTTCACCATATCCATAACAAAACAATGGTTCTTTTTCCATCCCCATACTAACATATTCACCTCATGCCTTCAACGGTTCCTTTCAAATAGAATCAATGGCACATGCCCTCACTAATGTCACCTTACAATTAATATTAGTTCCCTCAATGGTTCCTTTTCAAAACATTGATAATATCACCTCACCATCATCAATGCCTCTGATGGTTCCTTTTAACATCATCACTTCATGTCTTCATTCATGTCACCTCATGATAATTCCACCTCTAATGCCCTCACTAGTTGTAGGCTAGCATTACCAAATTTCACCCTCCCTCATAATAGTTGTTTCCTCTCTCCTCTCTTTCCTTCACTAGTTCAACCCTATGGTGTTAATATTAAGAGGGAATTTGAGGAAACAAGGCTTCATCATCTAGACCAAGGTGCAACAACATGTTTTTGAAGAAGTGAATATGTTGAATCTATGCACTACACCTATTCTTACACTACTATATGTTTCTCATCCTTTTGATATAGAAGATGATGCATATGACTATGGGATAGGTATTTTTTTGACACAACAATGTCATTCCATTTTTTTTTACTTAGATACATTCAATGATGCAATCCACAACTTTTGAAGTTATGATAGACAGACGTGATCCATTGCTTAAGTAGTTCACTAGCGTAGATACTATGTATAGGGAAAATAAATTTTTATTCAATATAACCATAAGCCACTACAGACCTAGAGAAAAATCGAGAACACAACACATATGAAATGGAATTTATTATAGTAATTCCAATTGGTTATCAAACATTTACATTGAAGAGATAAAAA
Organism: Picea engelmannii; assembly: GCA_009831015.1. Taxonomy (NCBI): domain Eukaryota; kingdom Viridiplantae; phylum Streptophyta; class Pinopsida; order Pinales; family Pinaceae; genus Picea; species Picea engelmannii. Next base: position 1,446,879 of record ML776764.1, on the reverse strand, counting down.
TGTAGACTACTATTTGAGTCGACCACCAATAGCATTCGCAATGGTTCTTAACACAAAAAGGTGTGATATAGAACACTAGCAAGAGTTCCACAATACACACATAAATTTTGTGAAAATTTATGTAACCATTCAATAAGGATGCCACACTACTTACAGAAGACTTATTATTAATTCAGTTTATTTTCATATGAATAAAGATTCTTTGTATTGACTTGATAGGATGTGTTCACTTGCAAGTGAACCTAAGGATTTGTTGATTTGGTAATCTCATTTTTAGAAGTTGGTTTGGTATTTTGTCACATCAAATATAGTTTCAACTTTACAACAAAAACTTTATTTGCCATGTATGAGGCATGATGTTGAGCACCACCTCAATTTTTTTTTTGCATGGTCGACTGTTAAATTGAGAAATCACCATTTAGGTATGTATAATATTTTGATTATGTCCTCTAGATATTATGGATCTGTCAGTGTAGGTATATGGTTCACAAATGGATAAATTCTAACATGAATGTATGCTTCACCAATGCATAAATTATAACATGAATGTATGGTCTTTATCATTGATCTTAGTACATGTAAAGAAACATTGCATCTTATTTAGAATTGTAGAACTAAATTGAAAATTGCATTTTGAAAAGCGTATCATTTATTGGGAATTGAAGTTAGGACTTTGCATTGTGTTCATATTCATTTATTTTTCTTGTTGACTCATAACATCATTAGTTTCATGAATGCACCTTTTTTAGTAAGAAAGGCCACTAAAAGTAACGCTTATAATTTAAAATTGATTAGTAACGATTTTATTTTCTAGGGTGCACAAACTAGCTTAGGATTTAGATCCTTGGAATAGGATTTTGTGAGCAAACTTCTCCAAGGATATTAAATCAACATATGTGTCTAACTAAGGGCGTGAAGAAATCTATTTTATAATCGGTAATATTAGGAGGCTTCACTTACATTGGAGTTAAGCGTGAGCTCGTGTGAGGATGGTTGAAGGGATATCCCCTCAATACCTTCTTAGCGTCAGATATATTTTTGGGGATCTATTCATCTATGGGGATCTTGCTAGTACCTTTACGTCTGTGAGAGGTGGTGCTTTCGAGGTTTTGGGCTTTGTTACCCTACCCATACGGTGGATCTAACTTACAATTGTTCGCATGTTCATCAATTATATTTTGGTTTCTTAGTTCCTTGACTTAGGTACCACATAGGTTACTTGAAGGGGTTATTCTACATGTACCTTGGGTCAAATAAGGGTCGGACAATACACAATCTTTATGGAGGATTACCTATCCGGGGGGATCTAATAGAATAGATTTTAAGCCCACGAGAGCCCTTATAACTGATTATGTTACCTACGATCTTTAACATAGGAGTCTCAGGCCCCTCTTGGGAGAGGCATAGATACTTTAGAGAGGGAGGCACCTTTCAGACACTTTATCCTGTTTTTGTTTGTATTGGACTTTTGTTTATTTTACTTTGGTGTGCTCTTTGATTACTAGTTGGCCTTAGGATTTGTTTTTTTTTTATATCATGATACTTGAGTCATCGTGGAGCTAGACCAACTTCCCCACAGGTCTCGCCACTTGTTACATTTACCACCACAATTTGATTCTTTTCCTTCTAAAAGGCATAAGGTTATCATATGTGGTACATACACCTTCACTTACCATACTTGTGATCATACGAGGATGAGTAATGAACCGAGTCAGAAAGATATTGAGAGTCCTTCAACTCCCATACCCACTATAGTCAATGGTACGCCTTCAACACCTTCAACCATTATGGTTGTAGTGCTGGAGGTTCCTATCTTCACACATGTGTGTGTGTTCTTGATACTTGTGATCCTATCTCTTACTCAGATGCACAAGGACAACATGAATGGAAACAATCTATGCAAGATGAGATGAATCATCTTTTGAAGAATCATACTATGTATTTTGTGACTCATCCTCAAGGGAAGGACATCGTAAAATGTCCATGGGTATATAAGACCAAATTTACATATGAAGGTGTTGTTGAGTTTCATAAAGATCACTTGGTCTCAAAAAAGTGTCACCATGAGTTATGTTAAGTAAGTGTCACCATGAGGTATGTTAGTCCTTCTTTCATGTGAAGTGTTTTGATTAATATACTAGGCATGTGGATGATGATCATTGGTTGAAGTTGTGGATAATGGATCACTAGCTCAAGAAGTTATGTTTTTTTCCTTGTTTCACCTTGGTCACTAGCATGTGTGCCTTAGTCCAGAGTTTTTACCACCCAGGGAAAAGGGGTACCATTGGGGGTCCCTCACAACGGTAATGTTTTGTTTTCCCATCATACTTAACAATTTACATCTTGGATCTTGTCACAGTTTACTAAGCTTTGGTAATGGGTCATGGTCCATTTTCTCATGAGAAGAGGGGTTGAAGACCCAAAGGTTGATTGCAACTGTTAAGCAAAATAAACATACAAAAAAATAAATTCTAAAGAAAGAAAGAAATAATAGAAAAGGACTCTAAAATCCAATCCAAACTTGAGCTCTACCCTTTCTGTGTTCACCCGATTCCCAAAGAAATGATGCTATAGCTTGAAACCTTATGAAGGGGACTTGCAAATATGATAAGAGGACAAATAAAAAGGCAGATTAAGCGGTTTGGAAAATCATAAGTGGTAACTCAACGCAAGCACACCCTCCACGAAGGCACTCATATAAATGGACTCAATGACACCATAATCTATGAAGTAACCCCGATCTATATCACTATCACACTTACTCTTGAAGGGTTCTTTTCTTTCACTCCTTCCCCCAGGATATATTTCTGTTCTTGGGTATTTTCTTTCATTGCTTCCCCTCGGACATATTCCTCTTCTTGGGTCTTTTCTTTCACTGTTTTTTGTTGGCACACCTAATCTATCCAGATGACGGTCATCCCATATTAAAACTTTCCAACTTACATACAGTCCTGAGGTGCTAGTGTGAAATTTGAAAGGGATACTGATGTGAATTGTTCATGTTCCTTATATATTAAGTAACAATGTACTTTTTATGATTTAAGGATTAGTATATCTTATGAACATTGGATTTACTTGATTTCATATTTTGTTTTGATCGCGATGCCGATGACATGGTTATTTGAAGGATGCCCCAGGTTTTCACCTAGGATGTTGTTCCTCTATTGCAGGATATGGCACGTGTGATGAAGACCAGTGAGTCACTAGTGACTTGACACATTCATACATTGGGTATCACATCTTTAGGATGACAATAGACATGTCTATCAAAAAAAGTATAGTGGGTGTGTGTCTTAATAATTTTCTCAAATTTAATTGAGGATTTTCTCCTTGTCATTACATTGATTGCGACCCCTTAGGATTGAGTTTGTTTCTAATAGAATCAATTCTGGGGTATTCCAACTAGCATCATGTCCTATTACCACCACTTTTTAGAATGTGTCATTTGACTCCAAACATGCCCCTATAATTCCCAGATAATATACCAATAGTAATAGAGCATAATACAATTGTGAAAGAGTAACACTATGGTAATCATTATGGGCTTACTGTGATACCAACAGGATACTAGTAATGAACTAGTGTTACATCTTGATTGGCTGATTGTTTTTATCATTAATGGTGTTATAAGTCTTAAAATAAAACATGTATTTGTTAGATATATATTCATTGATTGAGGGGAGTTAAGGTATAATAGAGGAAAGTGAGAAATATAGTAGGTCTAATAGGTAGAGATCAACTAGAGGTGAGAAGATTAGAATAAAATTCCATAGACGCATGGAATTGTTTCTTGTCAAAGGGGGATCATGTTCTTATTATAATGAGAGAATAGACGACATCGAGGCTCCCTTGAGGTACAAACATATAGTTAAATGATGGGTACCCAAGGATCTTCCTAAAATAAAAACTGATTTTTTTGTAAACAAAAGGATATACTAGATTTCTCCATCACCATTACATGGTTTGGGGATATTTTCCATGGATGACATAAAGGTCTGTTATGATGGATTAACTGAATTAATGGAGTACGTCGAACCCTGCTATATCTACAAATATTGGATACAAATAGTCTAATATACAAAAGGTATGCGAAGATATGGCTTGGCTGCAAATTATATACAGCTAAAAGACATGATCAAAATAAAGGAGAAACTATCTATATTGACAGAAGGCTAAAAGAACTGGGAAATATTGCAGGGTTTATAAATAGTACACGACCCGTAATAAAATCAATAGTTGCAATAAAATAGATAGTTACGCAGGAAACGTTATTCGTATGTGCAATAAAATCAATAGTTGCACGGGAAACGTTATTGATTGATTAAAATTTGAATCAAATAGATACATATGTTTCTATTATGGGGGTGGTACATATACTAATTTACCCAACATGTAAGAAATGAATATTATATTTTATGATTTTCATTATGTTCTTTACAGTGTTAATCCATTTGGATAGCTTTAGTTTGTTTGCTTAGTGTGCCCTAGTTTTTTTATCAACAATAACATTCCTCCTTGGATGTCAATAAAGAAGGAGGATTTCTCATAAATTTGAATTTGTTTCTCATGATAATGATCACGATTCTAATTTTATTGTAATGTGGAAGGATGATCATGGTAAATCAAAATCGTCCTCAAAACATGATGTTGATGATGATTCACTTGAAGAAAGGGATTTGTATGAATCCCTCAACCTTATGGTTTTAATTAGAAAAAACATCAATAAAAAAAACAAGGAACTAGCTCACTTGTTAGATATTCTAGATAAAACTCTTGAGGTAGAAGAAAAGATCAAAGAAGTTATGACAAGGCTTAATACATATAAGGTAATAACCATAATTTCAAGTGGTTTTATTTTTATGTCATAAGATCAATTATGAAAGCTTGATTTTTAATTTTTACATTATCTAAATGAAACGATGTTTTCTTTCTTATATAGATATTTTTGGATCCTGTTGACACTGACATGCATGGTGTCGGTAGTATTGGTGTTGCACGGATGCCATAGGGTCTCGACACAAGGCCTCGTATAGCTTTCAAGATGCAAATATTCATATCTTCACCTTATACAACATTAGGTGGGAGCCATGACACACACAATGAGGAAGCGACCATATAAGAAGGATCTAGAGGTGGTAACGGAGATGAGGTTGATGATTTGATAGACTATATGGTTGATTATACTGAAGTAATACATGTGACCAGAATAGGGACCCTCAAGGGAACATTTATGGTCAACGAGGAAGGGATTCCATTAAATCAAGTTAAATTCCCATGTAAATTTTAAAATTTTAATTATTTCATATTCTCTGTGTAGACAAATATAAATCATCTAAATTATTATTTTTAAATTAATAATCATATAATCATTTTGCATGTAGGGAATACCAATTTTTATAAGTCCTTGGAGAACAAGGCATTGCTGATTTTTGGGCCCATCATATGGGAGAGGTGGAATTCCCAGAATTCCAACCTCAAAAAATAATTGATGGATTATCTCGAAAGTCTTTTTGGTGTAGACAAATTTAATAAGACCTTTTCCACCGCCGCAGTTGGCCAATATTTAAACTATATGCCAGAAACATATAGGAAGTACTTGAAACAAAATTATAGGTATGAGCATCCTCTGATGATTCTAGAGAGGGAGTGGAAGGCCCTCATTGAGGATGCAAAAGAGAAGAAATTGGCAGATGAAGGAAAAACACCCTCTAGTCCCAAAAGCTAAATTACAATTTCAATTCAATACCTTCAATTTTTTTTATATGTAAATAAAATTGTGGTATATATTAACATGCTTGAAACTTTGGATGATAGGCTGAATGACATGTCAAAGGAAACAAAAGCAAGGATTTCCAAATGTGGCTAACACATGTTAGGCCAGGGAAGCTACTTGAAGTTACAGTCACGAATTGTAAGTACCTAAATATCTTATTTGTATCATCTTAAAACGTTTAGGTAATTGCAGTGAAAAAAATTAAAAATACATACTCTTTTGCAAGGTAGGGTGACGAGTTTGGTACTGAAATCACAGAGGAAGACCTCCAGCTTGGTTACAAGTATGGCTATAAATCTATAGTTGAACACCGAAAAATATTGGGGCATATACCAAGAACCATTTTGCAGGATAAGGTAAATAAAATTCAATCCACATTAACCTTTATTATTAATATAATACATTCATGTTGGATATTATTAATATTTACAACTTTGTTTTAATAAGGGGAGCAACACTATCAACGAATGTACTAGTGTTGGAGAGCAGTGTGTTGATAGCAGTTTGCAACCAGAAGATGGTTCTCCCATGCAGTCCCAATTTTTCACAGGGGTGTAGCCCCATGATGGTGCGACGACCGAGCTGGCACATGATGGTAATATGGTTGTATTTTAATCATATAATTAATAATTTTGTAGTTATACATTTTGTACTTCTATTCTTTTTTACATATACATTTATGATTTTCCTTATAAACTTTGTGGTGTCAATGGAAGAGAATGTTGTACTTGAGGCTCATACATTTGAAGAGCAGCATGCGGGGGAAACCATTCCAATGGTGTCGACCAGTGCACTAGGTAAGTAATGACAATGTAGGTGTTTTTTTTTAATATTATTGAACTAGTTCAATGATATTTAAAAACTGGCCATCTGAATTTTATATTTTTTTCTTTTGTAGGTGATTCCTCATCACAACAGCCTCCATTACCCCATGAGTACCCCATGACTAGGCATTCTCTTCATGAGAGGACACAATCACAATCAGATTTTGAAGAGCACTCAGAGAACGAAGACGTAGATATTGATGAAATGATTAGAAACTATAGAGCTAAGATGAAGAGGTCGGCTAAAAGTAATAAATGGTGATGTACATGAATATTTTAATAACTATTTAATATAAAATCTATTTTCACCATAATCTGCTTTCCCATGGCCTTACATTAAAAACAAATTCATGATTACATATGAGTTTAGAATTATTATTTTCCAAAGAATTAATTTTAGTATATTGACTGAGTTTATGATTAAATATTGGAAAAATAACATGTTTTCACTTATATATCAAAGTGGGATGAGTTCTATGATGTTTATAGGTACATTTTAATACTCCAACCAAGACATATGATGGAATAGAATAAAGTCTATTTTCACATCAATTTCCATTCTCTAGTTTTTAGATGTAAAGTGCTTTAGTGTAGTGTATGATGTTATGGAATAGTTGTTACTTTTCTCTTGGGAGAATTGATCTCACTCCAAATAGATCAAGGAAACATTTTATTTCATTGTAAATAATTGTGAATATTGGTATGTATATATGTTTGTTTTTGTTGTAAATATTTCAATAGATTTATATGTTGGGTATTGGGTAATTGAGAGTGATGTGAGGGGGGGGTCATAATAGCTTCCAACTTCACGTGGTTGATCCTATTCAGTAGAGAATAATTTATTGAAGTCGTTTAATCTTTGATAAAACCTCCCTCGATCCAACAGAGCAACAACAAAGTCAATGTTGACTTTTTTGTTGCTAATTCAAATCAAGGGAGGAAGTTTGATCAAATATTAGATGTGTGGCTCCAATAAATTATTCTCAAAACCAAGAGGATCTCTGATCCGAATTTTATGAGAAGAATGAAATGAATACAAATTATTAAAAGATTCTTAACAAAAAATAACAGAGATACAATAAAATTGGTTTTCTATTCGATAATGAAATAAGCCGAAACTGTAAAATACAGTGGAAACAAGCTTGCTAGAATGGTGGCAGCGTATCTCTGAGAAGAGATGTGACGGTTGTGCTCATTTGCAATAAGATGATTACAATGAGGATTTGAAGGTATTTTAAAATAAACAGGAATTCCAAAAACCCTATACATCCAAAAAATTGACCCTAGGAGATGAAGCGCCAAAAGTCATGTGGGCCCAGTTTGGGTAAGTTAGTACATTAGCTTCTCGGGGTCGTAACTTTTGCATACGATCTTCATTTTAGGTGAATGATAGCCCGTTGGAAAGGTATCATTAAGGAGATTCATTTTGGGGCCTCAATCATTCTATTGAATACCATTGAGAATATTTATCCCAAAAAAACTTCATTTAGGCCCTTAAAATGGCCCCAGAAGTGAAAACTGCTAAAAATAGTAAATTGCCAAAATTGCCAGAAAATTGTTTTGAGCCAGTTGGAAAAGGTGGGTGACCATAGATATCCATATAGATAAATAATCCATCCTTAGGAATAAATGGTCTCCATTGCGTTGATTTCCCCCATCAGATGAGGAAATTTTTGTTGAATTTGGCCTCGGGTGAGCCACTTGCCTTGGTGTAGGAGATACCCTGCTTTGACGACTCGATAAAGTTGGATCCTTTGTTGGCAAGTTCCCTTGATATGTGTGTCCACAATATAATGGTTGTATGCCTACTGGATGCAGTCGGGGTTGAGCTCTGTTGGTGTCAGTTTTTCTACTACGTCTGAGGTGTCCAATAATGGTGGGAAATAAGGGTGAAGGTGATCCACGTTGAACATTGGGTGCAGGCCAAGGAAAGGAGGAATGTTGAGATCAAAATCATTATCCCCCAGGGCCTTAGTGATGGTGTACAACCCATAACGAAGTGGGAAAATCTTATGATGAGGTCCTATAAGGCACTCTTTCTACAAGTGCAACCAAACTTTGTCTCCCACTTGAAATTTATGTGGCACCCAATGTTGATCACGATGATGTTTGTACTTGTCATTGGAATTCTATAGGATATCCTGAATCTGTTGGCTGATGTGCTGGATCTGCTGAAAGAACCGGGTGGCTTTGTTAGTTTCAGTTGGAATAGGAGATGAGTGGGTCGAGGTGACCGCAAGGGGAAGTGCAACATCTATGGGGCCCAATGGTTGGAATCCCAACCCCAGTTGAAAGGGGTTGTGGCGGGTTGAGCTATGCAGGGCTCGTTTGTAACTATGTTGGACATAGGGAAGGCTCTCATCCCATGTGCGAGGGTTCTTTGAATTATACATGTGAAGGGTATGCACAACCATTCGATTTACGACCTCAGTTTGTCCATCTGTCTCATGGGGGAGGGTCGTGGATTTGGTTAGCTTGGTGTCCAGCAGTGACCAGAGGCTCAACCAGAATGTGCTAAGAAATCGACTGTCCCTATCTGAGACAATGGTTTGTGGGAGTCCAAAATGTACCCAGACCCATTCAAAGAAGAGCTTGGCAGTGGCCTCTACTATGATTCTCTTCTTGCAGGCGACCAAAATCGCCATCTTAGAAAAGCGATCAAAAACCACAAAAACACAGTCATTTGCCCACTTGGTGGATGGGAGGCCCAACATGTAGTCCATTGAGATGGATTCCCATGGCCTGTCAGGATTAGGTAGAGGGGTGTACAAGCCCTATTTGTTAATGGTTGGTTTGGCAATAGCATAGGTAGTGCAGGACTTGATATACTTGTTGACCTCCTGTCAGAGTTTCATCCAATATAAATGTTTTTGTAGCATCGCCACTGTCTTTTCGATGCCGAAGTTTCCTGCCACCTGAATGTAGTAGGCTTCCCAGATCAACTTCACTTTCTCTCTTGATGGAACACAGATATGGCCCAGACGACACAACAACCCATCCTGAAGATAGAAATTATCGACAACTATGTTTTCACCCAACATTTGGTAGGTGGTGGCGAAGTTCGGGTCTATCTCATAGAGTTGGGGCCATCTAGAGGTCTCATGGCTACAAGAGTCTAGCACCATGGTGATTGTAATGACTAGTGGTCTGCTGAGGCAATCAACGATGCGATTGGTGCTTCCTATTTTATAACTAATGTTGAGGTGGAATTGCTGCAAGTATGTGGACCACTTTTGATGCTGGTCATTCTACAATTTTCCTTGTGTTTGCATAAACTACAGTGGCTTATGATCAGTCTAGATGACTATCTCCTTCCCAAGAATGTAATGTCTCCATTGGTGGCAGGCTTTCACAATGGAGTACAGTTCTTTGTCGTAAGTAGGGTACTTACGGACAATATCAGATAGTGTCTCACTATGATAGGCCACAGGGTGGTCGTGATTAGTGAAAACGACACCCACAACATAGTCTGAAGCATCTGTCTCGATATCAAAGGGATGTTGCATGTTTGGTAGTGAAATTAATGGGGATTAGCACAAGTGTTCCTTCAAATAATCGAACACTTGTTGTTGGGATGACCCCACACAAATTTTTCCTTACCATCACCCCTAGTGATTTGGCTAAGGGCCCATGTAATGTGGGAGAATCCCAACAGAAACCTGCGGTAGAAATTGGCAAGGCCCAAGAAGCTCCGAAGCACAGTGAGTGTGGTTGGGGCTGGCCAGTCATGGATGACTTGGATCTTGGCTAGATCCACATGTATACCATGCTGATCAATGATGTAGCCCATTGTCCGTGCCGAAGGATCATTTTTCCAAGTTGGCGTATAGCTTATGTTGTCGCAAGGTGTACAGAACCTGCTGAATATGCTGCAAGTGTTCGGCCCAAGTCTTGTTGTAAATGAGAATGTCATCTAGATACATCCAGATATACCACTAGATATTATGGATCTATCAGTGTAGGTTTTTGGTTCTCCAATGGATAAATTCTAACATGAATGTATGGTTCACCATATCCATAAGAAAATGATGGTTCCTTTTCCATCCCCATGCTAACATATTCACCTCATTCCTTCAACGGTGCCTTTCAGCTAGAATCAATGGCACATGCCCTCACTAATGTCACTGTTGGAAGCAGGAAAAAGTTGAAAGAAAGGTTATTTTGGGAAAGAAAGGCATATACGAGGAAAGAGACAGCTAGAAGGAAGAGTAGCATGCACACATGCAGGGAAGACCTAACAATGTTAGGTTTAGGGTTTTTGTAATACATTGTAATGGATGATGAGCCAAAAAAATATAAATATAGATACCTAGGTCTCAGGGAAAAAGGAGGGACGCACATAGAGATTCGAACGAAGAGAATAGAGAGCAGAGTCAGGTTTAGAGTGTCAATAAAGCAGAAATAAAGAAACCTTGTTAAGCGAGTTTTGGAGAACAAATGTTGTAACCCGATACCTTTTTGTAAGTTATTGAGTTGTAGAGAATCATGAGGGTGGATCTTGAGGGTTAGATCGTAGGTCGAGGAGCCTCGTTTGATCTAGTCCGCCTCATAATAGATCTCGGCCTAACTGAGGGAAGTTGTAAAGCACCTGACGTTGTAGTTTTGGAACTGCCATAATAGAAGAGATTAAGAGCTAGATATTTGTGGATGTATCCTAGGAGGGGGTGAACCACGGTAAAACTTGTGTTGTGTGATCGAATGTGTGTGTTTATTTACTATTTTTAAGTAGATATTAGCATGCTAAATGAATGAGTTTATTATATTCCATGAATACTCGTTAATGACAGTACATTTCTTTAATAAGATTAATAGAAATCTCATCGTACACTTCTCAGATCTCCACTCAATCCTCGATTGCAAGCACTTGAGTATTGGAGTCACCCATTAAGACTATCTCGGGTCAGACTACACAATGCGCTCTTTGCATTGCATTGCCCTCTAGTTTACAAGGAGCATCGATAGTTTTAGAGGCTTTGTTGGAACCCCAGTAGACTTGAACCTTGGTTCATTCATGTTAAATATATAAAATCAGAAAGTAAACTAACAAATGGTTATGTTGCTGATTGGAATAGTATAGGATTGTATAGATGGGATCTATTGAAAATATGTTAAAAGAAACTTAAGATTTGTGGAAAGAGTTTCGAGGGAATACTGAATCGGACGACAAGAAGGTGAGAATTTGTCGCTAGAAGGGAATGTTGAGACCATGGAACCCCATGAAAGCAGAGATCAAAATATGGCTAAAGACAAAGGAGTTGGATTTTTTGCAGAAAGATAATAGAAACCCTAGAGTAACATCACGCAAATATATTGAGAAGTATGTGTTTATTGATCTGCATGAAGTATTTTTGTGTGATTTTCCACAATTGTTGTAGGATTATATATTGAGGTTGAAGGATAACCACGCAATAAACTAGATCTGATAGTTTGAGTGGACCTCAGTTCATATTGAGCAGCTACAGCAAGTGAATAAAAAATTCACTCGCACAGTAGATTTTTGGCTCGATAGTATTGTAGCAGACTTTATAACATAATTTGCAGTAGATACCACAAAGTTGTACAATGTAGTGGAGAAAGAGTTTCTATGAGGACATGGAGGAAGATATATTAGATCGTTGTATACTTCTATTAAGATATTTCTCTATAAAAAAGGTGTAATGACAATGGAGTCAGACTGCTAAACTTCCCTACATGAATGGTGGAAGCATTGACAGAAAGAGGAAAAATAGAAGGAGAAGGGGATAAAGGAAATAAGGAGGAACTCTTGGACCCAATCATGATGGATGATGACCAGATCAAATGGATCATGGTGATAGCTAGAAATACGTGCAGTGGAGTACCTTACCAATACAAGGTAAACACCTAGAAGAGATTCATAGCCACAAGAGAAGGCTTGGCAAGTAACAAAGAGGAGGTATAGTATCTCTGATCTATGGAGAAGATTGAGAAAATCCTATGTGCAACATAGGAGAGGAAGACGAGAAGTCAAAAAGTGGGAATCGAAGCAACAATCCTATCCATATTAATGTCAGTGTGGAACTCATAATCCCATGTGCGACTAGCACACAAAAAAGCACAACACCATTTAGACAATTGAATTTCAGGAGAAGAAAGAAAGAAGGAAGTACATCTATGCAAGGAACAACAACTGGGGGGGACAGTTCACGAAGCACTAGTCAAGTATCTAGTTCAGGATGGGAGGAGACGATCCCACCATTAGGTTACCAGAATTCAAAGGAGAAGCTTCAGAGGACTCGAAGAAGAATTTGTTTATCTGTGAGAATATCTGGGAAGAAAAAAAGATTACAGATGGGGACACTAAACTTGTAGAGTTAGCGATCACACTAAGGGATCATGCACTAGAATGGTATATGAGTTTATCTACAAAAAATCCACTAGGGAAAACCAAAACAATTGCGGACATCAAGAAATTGCTAATAAATGAGTTTCAAAAGCCAAGTTCATAGGATCAACACATGAATGAGATGATATAAATTAGACAAAAAACAAGATAATTTGTATGGGAGATTGACTAGAAATTCAAGCGACTGAAAGGAAGGTTGAAATATCTCATGACCGATATGCAACATAGGCACATGTTTGTCAATTCACTACTACCACACTTAAAATATCCATTGTGACAATAGAAGTTTCAGACACATGTAGAGGCTCTACATACATCCTTGCAAATGGAAGAGAACCAATATCAGAAGATGGATCCTTCCATTGAAGAGCTTAAGGAAGACCCAAAGAACTTAACGTTCTAGCTAAACCAGAACAAAAGTAAGGATAAACGAGAAGTTGTTTGGTGTACCACTTGCAGGATGGAAGGACACCATAAGAACACATTCCCAATAGTCGTGCAGTATATGGAAACATGTATGACAAATCCGTTACCAACAGGAGGACTATGGTGAGAAATATGTAAGAAACTAGGCCATGATCCATATCATTTCCCCATGATGCAGAAATACTAGACAGTCCCAAAGAATTCATATTGAAACTTTTGCAAGTAAGCGGTCCATGATGAAAAATATTGTATAACTATGGACTTGATGAGAGAGAGGACATCCGATGCACATAGAGTGAAGGAAGAAATGATGACTAGGGAAACCACAACTCAATTTAACCAAGTTCTAGCCCCATACAACACTACACAACAGTAGTATAATACTGCGCAACAACCATATAATACCGCACAACCACAATAAAACACATCACAACCTCATTACAATACCACACAGTGCAATTAGGTGCCTCAGTATAACGTGCCATGAGGAGATCGAGCTAGTTACAGAGGTAGAGGACGAGCAAGAGCAGGCTTTGGAAGAGGTAGAGGACCAGTGGTATGTCATAACTATCAACAACTGGGAAATTATGCAAGGGAATGTCCACTTCCACCAGAGACTTGTATGTATTGTCGTGCATCTAAACACAACACAGAGGAATGTCCTATGTTACTAGTGAAGATATAGGAAAAGAGGAATCATAACAACCAGAATGTTCAATGGATTTCAATGGAAGCGAGGGATGACGAAAGAAACATCAACATAGGTACTCAAAGAGGAGCTAAAATAGGCAATGACACAGTACAACAAAAGAATCTACAACACCAGTGGGTGAATAAGAATACTGAACCAAGGAAATAGTTCGATGCACAGAACGAGAAGGAAACATTTAAGCAATCCAGACAAGAATTTTTTAAGAAAGACATCACGTCAACTTCAACTGCACAGTAGAGAAAGGAAGTGCTAGAGTACGAGATGCCTCCATCATTGGATCATACCAAAGAAACACAACACCTGGGACAAGTAAGTACAATCAAAGTATTTTTTCAATCATGCATAAAAATATTGAATGACCCATCGTCTGTCAAAATATTTCAAAATATATTAGAAATATGTAGCATAGAGACAAACAGAAAACTAGAACAAAAGATAGTTAATCACCTACATACAAGGAGAAGAACAAGTAGAGAGTTCAGGATGAATGCCAACATCGTAGATTTCAACATGGGAGATATCATACTGTATCTAGGATCCGAAGTCAATGTATTACCCAAGAATACATGGAAATGTATGGGAGAGCCCACATTAGGATATTCACCCATTCAACTAAAACTAGAAAACCAACACAGATTTCTACCAATTGGCAGACTAAAAGGAGTGACAGTAGATCTGGATGGAGTGCGCACTAAAGTAGACTTCGAAGTGACTGAAATAGCCGACAGAACAAAACCATATCCAACATTGCTTGGCTTGGATTGGGTGTTTGATAACCAGGACATAATCAATTTAAAGACACGAAAAATGATATTTGAGTCAAGAGAATACAAGGTCATTTCCCCATTAGACCCATCAAAAGGAGAGATATTTGTAGAACCTACTTGCTTGGACTTGGAGGAAATCAACTAGTTGTATAGAACAACTGCACATGATGAGGATTATATAAACCCAACTGCAGATGGGATACTCAACTCGTGGAGAATTAATTCATGTGCGACAAACTTATATACAGGTTTAGAGAATTGGCAGCAGAGGCTACACAATGTTTCCACAAGAAGATGCGCAAGAATAGATAGAGCAGTCATATGGGTGGGTACAGATATAAGGGAACCACCAAGTTTCCATGGAGTAAACGATCTAGAAACATTCTTGAAACAGTACGAAGATGAAGTGTTAGAAAACCAGAGATTCCTAGCAATAGATATAACACTCAAGGCTAGACCTGCAATATGGTGGGGTGCGCACAAGGAAACAATTAAGGATTGGTACCGAGGTAAGTGGTTACTACGCATGAGGTTTAGTGAAAAACAAAAAAGAAACCAACAACATAATTATGATGGACAGGGGGAACCAATGTAACACTTGGAGAAGTGCAGAGTGCTATGGAAAATGACACCCCCATAGGAATGGCCTCATCACTTAGTACATACCTTAGAAGGCAGACCAACAAACTGGTATATAGACTATGAACTGCGAGTTGGCCGGTATTGCAAAATAATTTTACAGTTACTTTCTCATTTGATCATGAGAACCCCAACATAGATGGAACACTTAAAAAGATAAAGGGGGTGATATTCATTAAGGAACTAGAAGTTGAAATCATAACAGAGGAACAACAACGAAATAGATATACAGTGAAATAAATTTTGTCATGCTACCATGTGCAGGAAGAAGCATCGGATAAAGATGAGCCGTGCGATATTCATATAGAGGAAGCGGAAGGTGAAAGAGAAGTGGAAGGTCCACCTCTAGAATCAAAACTAATTGTTGCGCCGATCAAGGTGAAGAAATTCAACATTGGGATAGTTGAGAATCCCAAAATTGCCAGCATTGGATACTACTAGGATGACCAAAAAGTAGAAAGAATAACAAAGTTACTACGTGAGTACATCGACCTGTTACCCACAACATTTATAGAAATGAAAGGCATAGTGGGAGAGCTAGGAGAAATGAATATACCACTCAGAGATGAAGCCAAACCGTTCATACAGTGACCATACAGACTAAATCCAATATATAAGTAGAAAGTTAAAGATGAGATCGATAGAATACTTGAATTCAACATCATAGAACCTGTGGAAGAATCAAAATGGATAAGCCCAATGGTAGTTCAAGAGAAAAATCAAGGCGGGATAAGAATATGCGTCGACTTGAGGAAGTTGAACGATGCATGCCTACATGGCCTGTTCTCGACACCTTTCATAGATGAAGTATTGGAGAATGTATAAGGACATGAAGTTTACTCATTCACTGATGGATTCTCAAGCTATCACTAGATCACGATAGCACAGGAAGACAAATACAACACCACTTTTGCTATGAAATGGGAATCCTACCAGTACACAGTCATGCCATTTGGACTAAATAATGTACCAGTGATATTCTCCAAAGTAGTCATAGCTGCATTTAAATAATTTATCCATAAGTTTCTAGAGGTATACTTGGATGATTGTACAGTCTATAGTCTGTTGAAAGACCATGTAGAAGTCTTGCGGCTAATGTTATAAAGATGCAGGAAGTGCGAGATATCATTAAATATCAAGAAGTGTATTTTCAGAACATTGTTTGGGATACTATTAGGCCATATAGTATGAAAGAAAGGTTTACTAGTAGACCCTACAAAGATTGCAGTAATCGTTAACCTGTTGCCACCAAAAATAGTTCATCAACTAAGGTAAACATTGGGACACATAGGATACTACAAAATATTTATAAAAGGGTACACACAGATCACCAATCCAATGGAGAAACGGTTAAGGAAACACACAAAGTTTCAGTGGAATGAAGATTGTCAACATGATCTAGATACGCTGAAAGAAAAGATGGTAACAACACCAATACTAGTATTTCCAGACTTGGAGAAGACATTCCACCTACATGTAGATGCATCAACCATAGCACTTAGAGCTATTTCGGTACAACCAGGAGCAGGAGATTTGGATCATCTTATAGCATTCACGAGAAGAAAACTGTCAGAATCAGAAAAGAACTACAATACTGAAAAAAGGGAAGGCCTAGATATGGTCTACGCACTACATACGTTCATATATTACTTACTGGGAAATTTTTTTAATATGTTCATAGATAAATCAACCCTTAAATACCTAGTCAACAAGCCAGTGTTGGGGGGGCGAATTTGTTGATGGTTACTCTTGTTTAAATAATTTGATTTTTAAGTAATATTCAAGCCAGGGAAGCTGAACGTAGGACTTGACCATCTATGAGGGGTTCTGAATGGAGAGGAACCTACAAGCTTAGAGGAAAAATTTTCAGAGGCACAATTATTTTCAGTTCATATTGCTAATGAATACTTTGCAGACATCATCCAATATTTAAGTACAGGTACTGCGACACATGAATATAACACCTTGAAAAAGAAACAACTAGTAGTCCAGGCTACATACTATCAACTGATTGCAATACACTAATACAAAATCGGCGAAGATAACATCTTGCAAAGATATGTGCTAGAACATGAAAGACCAAGAATTTTGGCAGAAGCCCGTAAAGGAATAGCATGAGTACATTACGCAGGAAAAGATACCACGCAGAAGGTATTGTGCACAGGACTATGGTGGCCGACCATTCATAGGGACTCGAAGGAGTATTTCCAACGATGCGATGTCTTTCAGAGGGTTGGTAAACCTAATCGAAGGGACGAGATGCCACTGCGACCACATGTAAATTTGTAGGTATTCAAAAAATGGGAAATAGATTTTGTGGTGTTGGAGTTACTTCACACACACCTAGTATTTATTTTTCCTAAGGTTATTCCTTGTTTGTTAGTCATAATTAGTCATTATCTAGTCTCCTATATTTTAGGGGAGAATATTCCACCTGGAGAATATTCTCTTTCAGTTGACACTTCAGTTTGACTAGTTGAGTTGAGTTTATATGTTCCATTCGTTTTGTCAACATGCAACATTGGGATCATCACCAACTCACTACTCTTTGTTCGGTCAGTTAATTGAAGACTAGTTGACTAGTTAACTCAACTAGGTGGCAGTTCACTCTCATAACTGCCTGAGAGACTATACTAGGTGGGAGTTTACTATTGTAACTATTGGTGTGTGTCCAGATCAATCTAGACCACCACTATGGCTCATTAGTTACTCATTTATCCTACATATATTGTAAATTATTCACTCTTTGAGTGTGGAATACGGTTAATGAGAATTCTTCCATTCTTTCTATCTTGCTTCTTCTTTCTTAATTTCTCTCTCCAAATGTGTGTGGTATTTTCTAGCTAGATCTATTCTGTGCAGGTTCAACACATTTACATGGTATCAGATCTGACAGATTGCTAAGAAAAAACTACACCAAATCATTTTTTGTAGTTACAAAAGATTGAAGACAACAAAAAGATGGATTATTCGCCAGAAATACTTCTCACGCCTCATAACTATTTGGAATGGAAGACAAAAATTTTGTTTCTACTAAGATGCAAAGGATTATACCAAATAACCATGGCAATGGAAGTGGAGCCTGATTCTCTCGATGAGAAAAATGACTTTCTCAATAGACAAGATATGGCCATAGGAAGTATCGGCATGTCTGTTTCTCCCAAACTTTTCCATCAAGTATATGAAGAATCACAAGGATTAACTCCAAATGAATTATGGATCATATTGGAAGTTCTATTTGGGAATAAAGAATATTCTGAATATTTCATGCACGAGGTCGAACATATAGAGCTAGAAGAGAAGCCATCAGAAGATCAAGCCTCTTATTATGAAGAGTCTTCTACCAAAGTATTTGCAGAAATTTGTATTCCATTAATTGAATATGATGTCTACTCCATTTCAGATTTGTTTTCTGAAATTCATGTGGAAGATATATGGTGTGCATCTCAGGAGTCACATGCAGACACTTTTGCATGCACCATGCATGCATCTCAGGAGACAAAAATGGAGTCGTGCACATCAGACGCCATTCTGATATTTTCTGAGAAAAAATTGCAGAAACAAATTGGATATTTGAATTCCTCTCGGGAAAATGTCCAATTTCAATAAACAAATTGTCCAAAATGTACTCCGGGAACTGAAGTTATGATCGTTTCAAAATCAACAAAATTTCAACATTTTTCTGGAAACGACCGCACGGTTTTCAAAATTTCATCCAAAATTTATTTGGATATTATTCAATACAATAGGATAAAGTGGATATGTGTGGAAATATAAATTATGCATATACTTCATCAGATGCGTGCAAACATCTACATCTTCAACAAAATCTTCAAAGAGAACATACTTTCACAGTTGCGAGGTCTGCTTGGAGTGAAGGACATGGTTTCTTAGCAACTGCCTTTTGTTACTTATCATTTTTTATTTTATGCATTGTAATTTCAAGGGGGGGGGGGGGGT
>ML776764.1:1416806-1427364 GCA_009831015.1 Picea engelmannii | reverse complement strand
GTACCTAACATGGCCTCGTAGCCGAGACCCATTCTTTATTTTCACCATAGTGATGTTCAGGGGGGGTGTTGGAGTTACTTCACACACACCTAGGATTTATTTTTCCTAAGGTTATTCCTTGTTTATTAGTCATAATTAGTCATAATTAGTCATTATCACGTTTCCTATATTTTAGGGGAGAATATTCCACCTGGAGAATATTCTCTTTCAATTGACACTTTAATTTGACTAGTTGAGTTGAGTTTAGATGTTGCATTGGTTTTGTAAACATGCAACATTGGGATCATCACCAACTCACTACTCTTTGTTCAGTTAGTTAATTGAAGACTAGTTGACTAGTTAACTCAGCTAGGTGGTAGTTCATTCCCATAACTGCTTGAGAGACTATACTAGGTGGGAGTTTACTCTTGTAACTGTTGGTGTGTGTCCAGATCAATCTAGATCACCACTATGGCTCATTAGTTACTCATTTATCCTATATATATTGTAAATTATTCACTGTGATATAATACCTGACAAGATGGGTGGAAGCAACACCAATCAAATATTGCAGTGTAGAAACAACAACACACTTTCTATTTGAGCATGTTATTACTAGATTCGGTCGCCCAAGAATTTTGGTGAGTGACTAAGGAACTCATTTCATTAACAGTACTTTCAAGGCCATGAATGAGGAATTTTAGGTTCATCATCAAAAGAGTACTCTATATCACCCATAGGAAAATGGAACAGTAGAGGCATTTAACAAAATCCTGGAGAATACACTGACAAAAATATGTAATGTCAACAGGGATGATTGGGACCTAAAAATAACAACAGTATTGTGGGAATACAGGAGCACATGCAAGAAGTTTACAGGACACATGCCATTTAGACTGGTATATGGACAAGAAGTTGTGGTGCCATTAGAAGTTCCGGTATCCAGTCTGCGTGTAGAAGCAATTACGAACATGACGGAACGAGACAGAGTGTAGGATAGGATGAATCAATTGATGATCATGGACGAAGATCGTATCCTTGAAGGGTTCCACCAACAAGTTTAGAAAGAAAGGGACAAATGTTGGAATGACATACACATCAAGAATAAAACCTTCAAGACAGGAGACTTGGTGTTGATGTATGACAGTAAATCCATTCAACACCCAGGAAAAATTAGAATGCACTAGTTAGGACCATATGAAGTAAAAACTGTCACAGATGGGGGAGATGTACATTTGAAGGAAATTGGAGGTGAAAAAATCATAGGAATGATCAATCGGAGTCGAATGAAGTTGTTCAAGGACAATCGACCACCTGCAACTTGAAAGACATCACGCAGTAAAAATAAAATAAAAATAAAATCAGGATATCAGAAGGTACCAACAAAGCCACATTGCACCGAAACATGAAGGAGAACACAAACTCGACAATAAGATCCCAAGGAAGACAAGAACAAAATTCATCTTAAATAAAAATAAGAGGGAAAGGTGGCTATGGAAAATTAAGCATTACGTGATGAAGGCTAGCGGAATTAAATGTCGGAAACGACTGATGAGACGTCGCATTAATCACACCTACCGAACACGGCAAGGAAAGTAATGGAAAGTAAGGAAGAACCAAAGGTTCATGGAATTTGTAGCAGAGGTAATGTATTCGACAATCTTCACACAATGCCCTTACAAAGCAGGGATGCGCGAGCATAAATCTTCTTGCGAAATTAGAAAAGGCAGAGAGCAATAGGGCATACGAAGTAGAGAGGGAAGTTTACAGATGTTACAGAGGCTACTAAGCTCAGTGAACGATAATTTTTTACCACCATGGAACCACCTAAACAAGAGGAACCGAGCCAGATAACCATACAACCCAGAGTTAGGACCAAAGAACAAATTCAATTGCAGGGAGATGAACAACAACCATCTCCGCTGCCATAAGTCATCAGTGTGGACAAAATAACATCGCCAGATGTAATACCAGTGAGCCCCACATACATTAAGGAATAAACCCATCAGACAACACTTGTCGGAATGGACATCGATAGGCCAGAAAAGGGGAAGGGTTAATAGAATGAAGGTGTAGGCATCCAACTGCAACTAGAAAACCCTACAGGAGCCCCAAGAGGCAACATCATGATTGCAAACTAGGAAGAAATGGTTGTGCTAGAAGAATCATAGACAACTGTGTCGGAATAGCCATAGGAGAAAGCAGTGGAGGATGTCACTAGCCAACCAAAGAACGTTGTTGAAAAACAAGCAATGGAGGCTAGAACTTTGAGCCAACCACCATAATGAAAGGACAAGCAAAAGATTCCAAGGTCACCGTGCAGACAACTCGTCACAACAACTATTTTTCTGCGCTTACCAGAAGGGATACATATAAAATCATATTTTTTAGGTCATGTAGAAAAATTGAGGTACTCATACCATGTTGTAACGAACATGGAAAAGTTCCCATAGTTTGCTAAGAAAGTCAACCTATAGACTATGGGTGTAGATCCCTTTCAGGAATCGATTCATCAACCAATCCAATGGGTAGTAGGACTAGAAAAAACTAGGATTTTAGGTCTATTGGACCTACCACACTTTGGCAGAGGCCAGTATGAAAATAGTTGTGTCAAGCAGTTGATGGCGGTCACACATGGTAGAGATATGTGGCTGGACAAGGTCGTCTCAATAGACGTAGAGATCATTGCACACATCACAGGGATTCCATCATGAGGAATGGATCCCGCATAGTTTCTCTAGGATAAAAAAAAGGAGAAAGCATTGGTTGAGGAGATGAAAAATAAATACACCATTGAAAGGGGGACGCGTGCAATCATTATTAAGAGTATTAGTGACATTGCGACAATAATGGCAACAAAAATTATTGCCTGCAAGCTACTCAAAAAATGTCGCAAGGAGGAAGTCTCAGCCGGGGTTGTCACAACTGCAGCACAATGTGCTAAGGGCACCACAATCAATTGGGACCCTATTTTTTGAATATGTTTCTAAATGACTGCAAGGATGCACAGGATCTAGGGACAAAATTTCATTATTCATGGTTGATCATCCTGATATCCATTATGGGATGGAAGGAGCCAAATTATGCATTTTGCTCCACTAGACCAAAACTCAACCACATATAAAGATACTTATTGATTGGAGTCACTTCAGACGCAAAGAATAGAAGAATGAATGGGGTTATATTCAAAGGATATCTCTGCAACCTATAGGATACCATTGTCAACATTTGGAGGATAACAATGGAAGTTGTTGCACGCTATCAAGACATAGCCAACTTCAAGGCCACTAGGCATGTGATGTGGATCCAAGCGCAGAAGGATCCCAACAAGGAATGGCTACAACTACACTATGACATCAAGGAGGGAGACATATAAATGGACATCAAGGATTGGGAAGATGAATGGAGGATTCAAGTCCTCACTCGATACATACCTGTAGGGGTAGAGGAGGAGAAGGATATATGGGAACATACACACACTAAGGGGGTAGGGAAGGAACAAACATAGCCCCAGGAAATCACAGTGCCCAAGAAACCCAGGATAGGTCGGAGAAAATCATAACAGAATAAAGGGGGGACATCCAATATAGGAGCCTCAAAGGGGAAGAAGAACAATACATAGGCACTCTGAGTACAATAGAAACAGGCTGAGGCAATGCAGGGGACTACACCAAGTCTTACTTGACAAGATCCAGGCCCAACTAAGCGTCCAACCACTCAAGTGGGGGGTGCATGCAAGAAGACAAAGGCACATAAAACACCTCGAGAATACATTATCACAAAGGATGATGCAGAAATGATAGCCCAAGTGGTGCAGGATCACACATTTGAGGATTTTGAGAATGTTGTGTGCCAAAGGGACATAATTGAAGAAGAGATGGCAGACATGTGACATCTCATCAGGAAGATAGGGGAAGCGCAGGAAACTAACAATAGCATGGAAACGGGGCCGTTAGTATCAAAGATAGGAGGAGAACCTAGAGAAAGCGAGTGGGACACAGTCCAAATGATAACACAGTCGAGTTCAACATTTCACATCACTCCCAACATCCTGTGCATGGACGAGATTGTGGGAATAAACCCTTAAATAAATTGGCTCAGTTGTGTGAAGGGATTGGAACAGAAAGTGGTCATAGCCTACGAGAAGATTCCAAAGACCGATCAGATAGATGAGCTCATGACAATAGAAAATATTGATCAGATTGTGCAGACAATTGATCAATACCAGTAGGAGATCAAGAATCTCCTGGAGAAGCTCACACCTACAACTCCATCAGCAGTGAAGGAACGAATGAAACAAGAGGAAACAAAGCAGATACAAGAGATAGAATGGCAAGTTCACATAGCAGGAAACTTGTTCGAGAAAGTAGTGCAACTTTGGACAATTATGGAAGAGGATCAATAGGTCTAGCAGTGGGACCTGGAAGGAGAAAGGATAAGCGTATCTATCGAATACTTCAAGAAGAGGCATAAGAAAATGTTGATCACAAAGCACATCAAATGGGCATAAGATATGAATAAATTGTAGGAATAACTCATAACTGCGTAGACGAATAAAAAGGAGCACCACGCTCAAATGGAACTACTCCAGGAGTGAGAAGTAGAGGTCATTTCATAGGAAGAGGAAGCCAAGACATATATGACACAGACCCAGGCAGAATGTGCAAGGTTGGTCAACAAATAGATTGCAGTGTAGGTATTAGATGCACTCAAGGAGAAGAATGCACAGGCCCAAAGGCACACAACGGAGCTCAGGGGGGAGTTCCATATGATCACCAGGAAGATCAACGAAGCACATAGAGGTTAGGTGTCTCGGGACGAGCCACATGAAAGTGTTGGGGGCATGTTGGAAGAAGGCCAAATTGGAAATAAAGGCATGTACGAGGAAATATACAACTAGAAGGAAGAGTAGCACATGCACATGCAGGGAAGACCTAACAATGTTAGGGTTAGGGTTTTTATAAAACATTATAATGGATGATGAGCCATAAAAATATAAATATAGATACCTAGGTCTCAGGGAAAAAGGAGGGACACACATAGAGAGTCAAACGAAGTGAATAGAGAGCAGAGTTAGGTTTAGAGAGTCAATGAAGTGAAGATAAAGAAACCTTCTTAAGGGAGTTTTGGAGAACAAAGTTTGTAACCTGATACCTTTTTGCAAGTTGTTGAGATGTAGAGAGTCAGGAGGGTGGATCTTGATGGCTATATCATAGGCCGAGGAGCCCAGCGCGATCTAGTTTGCCTCATAATAGATCTCGGCCCGACTGAGGGGAGTTGTAAAGCACGCATCGTTGTATTTTTGGAACTTCCATAATATAATATATTAAGAGTTATATCTTTGTGGATGTAGCCCAGGAGGGGGTGAACCATGGTAAAACTTGTGTTCTGTGATTGAATGCATGTGTTCCTTTACTATTTTTAAGTAGATATTATCATGTTAAATGAACAAGTTGATTATATTCCATGAATACTCATGAATGACAATACATTGCTTTAATAAGATTAATATAACTCTCAGTGTATACTTCTCAGATATCCACTCAATCTTGGAATGCAAGCACTTGAGTATTGTAGTCACCCATTAAGATTATCTTAGGTGAGACTACGCAGTGCACTATGTTCATTGTGTTTCCTTCTAGTTTACTAGGAGGGAATATTGTTTTATATGATTTGTTGGAACCCTAGTAGACTTGAACCTTGGGTCATTCATGTTAAAGATATAAAATCAGAAAGTAAACCAACAATCCCCTTACAATTCCCAGCAGGAACATGCACGGTGGGCATTCCTGCTGAGCATAAATGACCAACTCTGTCAAGTCACGGGAGCACGTTCACACTCTTAATGAAACATCTATAGAATTTAATATAAACCAAACCTATTTATGAATAAATATGTATAGGGGTGTGTGGACAACTAAGGCCTAAGGAGTTAGGATTGAAAGTGTGTTCAAGGATAGAGAAATGGTTAGAGCACCAAGATGTGGGTGATGTGGGTGAAAGGGTTGTACACAAGGTATATTCATAGTGCTCTCATGGCTCGAGTTAATATAGAGTTAAGGTTTGAGTATAATTTATTCCTAGGATTATATGGAGCTAGGGGGGTCTATGTCATGGTCTACATCAAGCTCTAGGTCAACGTATAAATCTATATCTATCTCTATGTGGTGGTGTAGGTCATGGTCTACGTGAAGCTCTTGGTTTTGTGACAAGATATTTGGAGGTATGGAACCTACTGAAATGAACATTATGATTGTTTGGAGGCTTAGATATTATGATATTGTAGTGCACCCAAATTGAAAGGACCATTTGGAGGCAGAGATATGGTGATATTGCAATGAACTATTTGGAGGCCCAGACATCATGAGATTGCAGTACACTCGAGTTGAAATGATCCTTTGAGGCGGAAATATGTCAGATTGCAGTGTGCCCTTTGGAGTGTCAGATAAGATCAGATTATGATTAGGGTTATATTCTGTATTTTCTAGAAAGGGGTGGAGATCAGAAAATGTGTTGCAAAGAGAACATCATTTGCATTCATTTCACAAAAACATCAAATTCCACTTATTAATTTCAAATTGGTTTTCATATAGGAAGTCAAATTTCCCAAGTATGGGATTCTTCTCATAATGTTTGGTTCTTGCATGTCATATCACATAGTCTTCATTATGGACTTAAAATCATCGCCATATCTAATACCATCCTACCTACAATATGAACTTTTAATCAACCAAACAACTATACGTATTCATGCACATAATCCTTTTGTTTCAACATTCAAAACAACCCAAAATTCATCTCAAACATAACATACAAATTTTAATAATGCACCACAAAAATTCTAACCATCTTTTCATACCAAAGGTTTCTTCCTCTAACATACCCCAATAGTATCAATGAAACACATGTATTCAACCATGAATACATTGTTTAAACATATGAAATATGTCTGAAGGAATCCTTACCCACTTCTTTCAGAACACATGTTGTAATTAGTTTTCATAACTACGCAATTTCCATCATCATATATCAATGTTATCTAATCAGTTGATGTTAGGGTCCTAACCCGCACATAGGTATATCAATATATTCGGATGTAATAAAGGTCAATATTAATAAGGCCTTTCAATAAAATAGAATAAGGTGGATGTAAGAAGACCTAATAGAAGCTTTTTCTTCTAGAAGGATCTTCCTCTAGATTCTTCTCTTGATCGACATATTTAGTATAAATAAGGGTTGAGGGTATGAAAACCCTAGCTTGGAGATTATTGTAACAGAGTGCTGCTCGACTGGAGTTTGCCCCCTCGAAGAGGCCCATGAACATTGCTTTCTGAATCAAAGTGTTATTTCTGTTGTTATTCTTATATCATTTATGTGTTATTGTGGAGATTATGTTGGTTGTATTACTGTTATTCTGCCATTTCTAGCATTTTATTTCTGTTCTACATACTTTTTATATCTGGTATATTACAAGTGGTATCAAAGCACTTTCCTTGGCAGAAATTGTGGGAATTTTTTTTAGAGGGTAGAGACGTATTCTAGCATCTTTAAGCCACAAATATCTATCGTTACATGCATAAACCTGCGGTTGAGGGAATCATACATGCAGGAAATACAAGTGGTTCTTAAGCGCACATCTATTGGCCACCTTTGTAACCCTTGTTGGTACCTCTTCGAGTGGTAGTGCATCAGACAACACCTGTGTATGGATCGACCTAGATTTCCTGAAGCCCTCTTTAGATAAACCGATCGGCAACCTGGCTGCTATAGTGCCACCGAGAACAACACTCAGGAAGATACTCTCTAGTACCTGGGTAGTCAGGTAGTATGGCTAAGGGTATGGTCTATCCTCCTTAGTTAGCGCCCTGAGATATTGATCCGAGTACTACTATTGGACCCCGCACGTATATCAGAGAGCTATAGCACAGGGAAAACCCTTGTCTATAGAACCCTTGAATACCTAACCCTTGGGGGAAAAAACATAAACAAATTAAAACAGACAAGATCTATTGCCGCGCAACTGTGTTCGGGTTGCCAAGTAAATACACATTTCTTTCTGGTTAAGAATTTGGGGATTTCATCACTGCAGTATTCTTTAGACCAGAGTATAACTCCACAGGTGTAAAAATAAATAAAAAAATAAATTCTGGAAATTTTTTCACCATTATTTGAGACCTATTCCATTAGATTCATCTCTTTTCCCTCATCACATTCATCAATATCATTTTTTGGAAAAAAAAAATTGACCTCGCCGACCCCTTTTCAGTTCACCCATCCTCATGGTCCATACCCGTAGCCAAGACCTGGAAGCTTTCTTCAACACCTTGCAATCTGGTTTCCTTGAGACCCAAAAAGAAGTGAAACAACTCAGTGCTATTGTTTCCTGCATCGATACATCCATCAATACAACCATGCAGTACTCAATGGAGGAAGTCAAACAAGAACTGACCACCCAGCTTGAATCTATCTTTGCATCACTCTGCACCAAACTGAAGATCCCTACAGATGACCCTTTCTCTGATTCACATCCAAAGACTAAAGGTGAACATTCCTCCCATTCCCATACCTTTCAGCCCCATCATTTTCAATGTGACCAATGCCTTCCACGGGTGGATGTGACCAAATTTGATGGCTCGGACCCCACTGGTTGGGTAACCCAAATGGAACATTATTTCTCTTTATATGGCATTACATATGACTTGGCCAAACTCTGGTATGGTGTTCTCCATCTAGATCAAGAACGTTGGCAATGGTGGCAATGGAGAAAAACTTCTTGTCAAGGGTATATTGCTTGGACCCAATTTTTGACTGAGCTTTATGAATGCTTTGACATGGACACCAACCATTTGGGCCATTTGACAAAGTTGAAACAATGAGGAACAGTAGAATACTTCATAGCTACCTTTGAGCACTTGGCTTTTCGAACAGAGGGCATGACTGATGCTTTCTTTCGAGAGTATTTTATCAGTGGCCTCAAGGATAAGATTCGGGCCCATGTCCTCATGGCTCGACCCTCGAGTAGGGTGGAGGATACTAAAAGAGATAAAGAAGCACAACATGTTGTATCCTCTCAAAACCGAAAACCCTCCTTTATCCCTCTCCCTAAACCCATAAATCCCACTACTCCCTTCACCCCATTAAAGATCCAAAAACTGACTAGGGCTGAAATGGTTGAATGCCAACTCAAAGGCCTTTGTTATAATTGTGATGAAAAATATTTCCCAGGCCACAAGTTGTGACGACCTCCTATCTACAATGCGTTTCCAAAACACCCAACAAACTATATTCTTCTCATGGCCAAATGGGCGGTAAAAATTTCAACCTTGCCAGAACAACTCACACAAACTTGCAGAAATGAAATTTGTCGAATATACAAATGCCATAACAATTCCACAATTTCAACATCAATAACATTAAATTACCGAAAGTAAAATGCATTATACTTCACTAGTTTAAATCATACCATTGCCACTCGTTCGCTTCGGAGACGTCCCTCGCGCTGTGCCGCTTCCCTCGCTCCGTGCTGCTTCTTCTTGCCGACCAAAGAAAACTCACCGGTACCTCCCAGCCAAATGCTAGGGGTACTCTGCTTCCCCCTTAGCCCCCCGAGCCGCAAAGGGGCCACAGAAGCACCAGAGATAAACTAGCGTCTCAGCTCACCTCCACGGCGGAGCTACCACTCCCACACACAGCTGAGATAAACCCAACTCCTCACAAGCAATCTGTCAAGCCACAACTCGGCAGCGTAACGTTACGCTAACCGTTCCCCCCTTCTTCCTTCCTTTCCCCTCCTTTTATAAAATTTTGAGACCGACCTAATTCATAAATCATTAATTAATTAATTTTTAATGACTAACCCTCTAACAGTCTCCGTCGCCCAAGTGTCACACATGCCTCTGGTTCTCCAAAATTAATTTCTTTTTTTTATTATTAAAAGGCTCAATTCTCTCACTCCCCCAAAATCACTCCTTCAGTTCTCCTTAAGTTACTCCTTAATCACTCCTTAAATTTCTCCTTAAATTACTCCTTAAATTACTCCTTAGTCACTCCTTAAATTACTCCTTAATTTACTCCTTAATCATTCCTTAAATTACTCCTTAATTTACTCCTTAAGTCTCTTTAATTTTATTATTTAATTCTCTCTTGTTATTTTTATTTTTTGAACCCAAAAGATAACTGCAGTTTTTAACCTTTTCATTATAATTCTAAATTCCTAGCTTTTATACTCCCCCACTTTAATAAATTTATTTCTTCTTTATCATTTAAAGGCCATGGGTTTCACTTAAATAAATTCCCCCATTACTTTACCCCCCTTTACTTTTAGGAAGACTTTAGTTTACACCTAGGAGGGTTTTAGCTTACGCCCTAGGTTTATTTTGTAGAATCTTTTCTTAGGGCTTGTCAAATTTAACTTAGAGATGTTTTAATTTAGGTTTTTGATTTGAACAGGGCGACAATTTAATTAGGGGATTCGTTTTAAGAATTTTATCAGGTGTTAAGGTCTTAGGGTCATCTAAGTTGTCTCATCATCATCATCCATGCGACGTGCCCTTCAGGACGCACTACGTGCTCCAAGGGT
>ML776764.1:1368052-1407652 GCA_009831015.1 Picea engelmannii | reverse complement strand
GAACTTGTGGGAGACTAAGGGCTTCTAAGGAATAAGGCCCCCGCCTTATTGCGCGCCCCTTAGAATCACGTGAGCGACTGTCGCAATCTGCCCTCATGGCATCGTGGATCCCCTCGAACTAGGTAATCGTTAACCTACGGTTCAAATCGTGAGCGTCTATCGCAGTCTGCCCTCACGGCATCGTGGGTCCTCTCGAACTAGGTAATCGTTAACCTACAGTTCGAGCCACGGCAGGAGTGCTAATAGGTTGTGGCAGGGCTACTGACACACCTCTCCCTCAATCTCTCTGGAACTCATGTGTGGCCCCTTTACTCCATATGTGAGTCTGGTCGGCAAGCTATCATCAGCCTGCATCATCAACCATCATGTCAGATCATGTCAACAACATATCATGAAATCAATAGCATATCATCAAAACCACACAATATCACTGTAAATGAAACAACTCAATAGCCCACTCCCTGACTCAATCTGGAGTCCAAGGGAGTTCCATTGATGCCTCTGCATCCTCAAGGTCCGAAACCCTGCACACTCAATGAAACTGAGTCAATAGCACCTGTATACAGCAATAGTAAAACATCTTGTCATCAATCATGATGCATCATCATCAAGGTTAAGTGGTTCATCATCATAAAATCCAGATCACTTGCGAGCAAGTGTCCTCAAAGAATAAGTTTTGTCAGTGCACCAGAGAGGGACGTTACACAAGTGTAAGGTACAAAATATTTTTATGGCCATCTCTAAGGATATTTCGGAAGAGGATGTTGAAACTCCCCTTGTGTCTGAGTCACCTAAAATCACTGACATAACCCCTCCCTCAGACCCTCCGAAAGTGGAACCGGTCATTTCCCTCAATGCTCTCATTGGCTTCTCCGCTCCTCAAACCCTCAAGTTAATTGGTTACACCAAGCATCGAAAGGTCATCATTCTGGTTGATAGTGGAAGCACCCATAATTTTATTCATCACCGCATTTCCCATGAAACTCATTGCTACATGCATGCCATCAACAATTTCCAAATCATCATTGCTAATGGTGGTTCCATGAAATGTGGAGGGCGATGTGAAAATGTGCATCTCCAAATCGGTGACTACCACCTAAAATTACATATGTTTTCTATCAACATGGGTGGTTGTGACATTGTGTTGGGTGCAGGCTGGCTAAGAACTCTGGGTCCCATTCTCATGGATTTTAAGGCATTAACCATGCAATTCGACTAGGAAGGCCACGAATATAAATTCCAAGGCATCACTGTTGGTTGACCTAAGGTCATTAGTTCCCATCGCATGGAAAGGTGCTCAAAAAAGTTCATTCTGGTGTCATTTCCCAACTCCATGCCATACAAGCAACATAGACACCCCCGGTGCCACAAGACCTCCAAGCCCTCTCTTCTAAACATCAAATGGTATTTTCCACTCCCCAAGGACTCCCTCCTTCCTGCAGTGTTCATGATCATTCCATTCCCTTTGTACCTGGAAGCCTTCCTCCCAATATCCATCTGTATCGCCACCCCTTTTCACAAAAAAATGAAATTGAGAAAATGGTCTAGGAACTTCTTAATGCAGGCATTATCCTCCCTAGTACGAGCCCTTACTCTTCTCCTGTAGTCAAGGTCCTAAAAAAAGAAGGTTCTTGGAGAATGTGTCCTGACTTTCGTGCCCTCAACAACCTAACCATTAAAGACAAACTTCTCATTCCTATCATTGATGACCTCCTGGATGAATTGAGTGGCGCCCAATTCTTTACTAAACTTGATCTTCACTCGGGATATCACCAGATACATATGAAAGAGGAAAACATTCCCAAGACAGCCTTTCGAACTCATGAGGGCCACTATGAGTTTTTGGTCATGCCCTTTGGCTTCTGTAATGCCCCCTCCACCTTCCAAAGCCTCATGAATCATGTATTTCATCCCTTTCTCCGTCATTTTGTCTTAGTTTTCTTTGATGATATCCTCATCTATAGAAAAACCTAGATAGACCATCTTACTCACGTGGATCGAGTTCTCCATCTACTCTCTCAGCACCAACTTTTCCTGAAACAGTCTAAATGTTCTTTTGGTGCCTCAGAAGTAGAATACTTGGGTCAACTGGTTGGAAAGAATGGAGTCAGGGTGGATCCAAAAAATATTGAAGCTATGCAAGACTGGCCGCACCCAAAGACTCTCAAAAGCTTGCATGGATTTCTGGGCTTAACTGGGTATTATTGCAAGTTTGTTAAGAATTATGGAAAGATTGCAACACATCTCACTGCTCTCCTAAAAAAGAACTCTTTCACTTGGACTCCAGTCGTTTCTCAAGCTTTTCAAACCTTGAAGACGACCATGTGCACCACTCCAGTTCTGGCCCTTCCTGATTTCACAAAGAACTTTGTGTTGAAATGTGATGCCTCAGGGAAAGGAATCGGTGATGTCCTTATGAAAGAGGGTCGACCCTTGGCCTTCACCAGCAAGAAACTATCTGAAAGGAATATGGGAAAACCCATTTATGAAAAGGAAATGTTGGCTATTTTTTGCATGCCATTGATCTGTGGTGACCTTATCTCTTGGTGAAACATTTCCAAATTAAGACACACCATCAAAGCCTCAAGTACTTTCTGGAACAACGCATTTCCTCCCTGGAGCAACAAAAATGGGTGACTAAGCTCTTTGGATATGATTATGAGATCATTTACAAGAAAGGAAAAAACAATGTGGTGGTGGATGCACTGTCCCGAAAATATGAAGAAGAAGGATCCCTTTTTTCTCTTTCCTTCATTGTACCAGATTGGCTCCAAGTTGTGCGCCAGGAATCGCTAAAAGATCCCAAAATTTTGCATCTGATACAACAATTGTATACCAATGCTCCAGCTCCCCTAGGGTACTCTTAGCTCCAGGATGAGCTTCGATACAAAGGCCATTTGTATTTAAGAAAAAAATCAAAGATTAAATCCAGGGTACTTTATGAGCTTCATGCTACACCCACAGCGGGGCAGTTCAGGTTCACCAAAACCTATGACAGGGTCAAACGTTCTTTTTTCTAGGATGGTATGAAACAGGAAATCCGTAATTTTATTGTTGAATGTGAGATGTGTCAACACAACAAGGGAGAAACAGTGAAATCTCCAGGCACACTACAACCGCTTCCGATTCCACCTGCTATTTGGAAGGATATCTCTATGGACTTTATTACTCGCTTACCCAAATCGGGAAATAAATCAATGATAATGGTGGTTGTGGATCTCCTTTACAAGTATGCTCATTTCTGTGCTCTTCAACACCCATTTACTGCATCCACGGTGGATCAATTTTTCATGGACCAGGTCTTCAAGCTTCATGGCATGCCTCACTCTATTGTTTTTCATCGTGACCCAACTTTCACAAGAAATTTTTGGCAATAATTGTTTAAGCTACAGGGCACCCAATTGCATCTCAGTACAACTTATCATCCCTAGACTTATGGTCAAACGGAAGTTGTCAACAAGTGCTTCAAAACATATCTGACGTGTTTTGCCTCTAAAAAGAAAAATCAATGGGCTCAATGGTTACCCCTAGCTGAATGGTGGTACAACACTTCCTACCATACAACTACATGCATGACTCCTTTTTAAGTGGTATATGGACAGAAGCCACCTTCAGTTCTCTCATACTTACCGAGTACCTCGAAGGTCCAGGTGGTTGACCAAACACTTACAGTTTGAGAGGATATTCTTCATACCCTTAAAGAGAACTCGGTCATGGCACAAAATCACATGAAGCAACAAGAAGATCAAGGTCGCTCTAAACGTCAATTTGCAGAAGGGGATCAGGTGTTTCTGCAGCTACAACCATACAAGCAAACTTCCCTCAAGGCCAAGCATTTTCAGAAGCTAGCACCCAAATTTAATGGTCCTTATATAATTCTCAAGAGTGTGGGACAAATCACCTATCAGTTAGCTCTTCCCAGTGAGTCGAATCTACATCCTTTTTTTCATGTTTCATGCTTAAAGAAGGTGATTTGAACTAGGTGCCAAATTCAAACCAACCTTCCCAAGTTAGTTGAAGAAGGATCCATTTGGTTATATCCAGAAGCAATTTTGGACCAGCATGAGCGTCGCTTGCGTCAGAGAACCATCAAGGAAGTGCTAGTCTAGTGGAAAGATACAACTCCAGCAGATGCCACTTGGGAACCAGCTACCATTCTGCAGCAGTTTCCACATCTCAAGCATTGAGGACAAGGTTGTTTTTAAGGGGGTGAACATATTAGGGTCCTAACCCGCACATAGGTAGATCAATATACTCGGATGTAATAAAGTTCAATATTAATAAGGCCTTTCAATAAAATAGAATAAGGCGGATGTAAGAAGACCTAATAGAAGAGTCTGCTTCTAGAAGGATCTTCCTCTAGATGCTTCTCTTGATAGACATATTTAGTATAAATAAGGGTCGAGGGTATGAAATCCCTAGCTTGGAGATTATTGTAACAGAGCGTTTCTCGACTGGAGGTTTCCCCCTCAACGAGGCCCGTGAACATTGCTTTCTGAATCAAAGTCCTATTTATGTTGTTATTCTTATATCATTTCTATGTTATTGTGGAGATTATGCTGGTTATATTACTGTTATTCTGCCATTTCTAGCATTTTATTTTTGTTCTGCATACTTTTTATATCTGGTATATTACAGTTGATTCCTTATGGATTCTCATGTGATTCCTTCATTAACCATCTCGACTAGCATCCTCTTGTTTTCATCCTTTGCACAAGTTTGTCTACCAGAGGAAACTATATCATCAACATATTCAACCCATCGTCAGCATGCAATGTCCTTGTTGCAATATCTAGTAGTCCCTGAAATGGTATCAATATCATGAGTTAGTAACAAATATATTATTTAATCTTCCCAAATATTAATTTCAATGAAAACATAGGCATGCATTCACACCATGCATTCAAATACTTCCTTCAAGCATATGTATGTTTGAAGGAAGTATTTGAATGCATTATTTGGATAGATGGTATGAATGCATGCCTATGTTTTTATTGAAATTAATACGTGGTCAGATGAAATAATATATTTGTTACTAACTCATGAGATTGAGACCAATATATAACTAGTAACATGTAAGTGTGCATGTTCATCATTTGTACATTATCATATTACACATGCACATCTATTCAACTTAAAATTAGTATGTCATGTGAATGTCCTCAATCATTCATATTGGATGTCCTTCACAAACTTCATATGTCAAAACATATCCCAAACATCAAACGCTCAAGAATTCAATCAATAAGGAGTTAACCCTAAACATGACTTATGGACTTAATAGCCAATTTATTCTTTTGAGGCTAGGAAAGGAATGTATTGACATTAGTTACTGCAACAACAAAAACTATTTATTTTCCTCAGTGACCTTGATGAATGATATATTATATGTTATATGCGTTCACTCTCATCATGAAACTACATTTGTAACAATGATTGAAATACCAACTAAACTATTTCATTCCAGGCTTGTTTTAATTCCAACAAAACTTGCAAGCCACCCCCGTTTTCAATAGAGAAATATCTTGTATCTATGCTCCTAATGCACTGCTCCACACATATTATATTCTATTGTTAAGATAATAAAAATCCATCCATTGGTTGTAAGAATGAGAACTAGGATCTCTGGATAGATGATCCCAATTTGTGTATCTACTTTGTAAGTTTGAAATATTTTGTTTGTTACTAGGAGCATTTACTGTTTTATTTTCCTCAAAATATTTCAACTTTTATATATCTTCTTGCTCATTGTGATGAACATTTATACATGGTTCACAAATATCTAATGAGTAACCTCTCTTGTATTCTAAAAAAATTTAACAGTTCCAATGAGAAAGTCTAGTTGAATCCAAAGTTTATGACAAGAACTAAGTGAATAAGTGTATAATGATTTCACCCAAAGTCATACCTAAATTGTGCAAGATATAATCCAAAGCTTTGGAGACTAAAGTTGAGATCGATACTAGTAATGCATTCTTAGAATGACTAAGTGGCTTGAAAATATTTTCCCATGTTATACTCTCTTTGCACTCACAAATTCTTACAAACATCCTAAAATACTTTTCTAAATATTATACAACATTAACAGGAAGGTTAAATAATGGTTATTTTCAAATGCCAATTTCATAATAAAAAATTCCTTGTCCAGAAAGAATGTGCTCTTAAGTCTTAGACAATGAAAAATTAACTTAAAGATACAAAATGCATATTTATATGAAAAATATTCTACATAGTTGCATCACATCATCAATTATGTGGTACAAATTTTTCTGCAAAAGCTACTTCAAATTTGCACAAAATTATTTCTAAAGTGGTATAAAGGATGTAGAACCTTTATCCTGAATAAGACGAGGCACATAAATAGACCTTTGGGAATATCATGTGTTGATGTGGCACAAAAGTGGATGACAACATAATCTTGTTCCAGGAAAGAATCTCCTCCAATATAGCATATTAATAATATGCATGTTTTCAATCCCTAAGGGCAATGCTTCTACTCTTCTATATACCTTCTTATCACATGTGAAAACAATTTTCACAATCCACAACAAGGAAACGAATTAATTGCAAGGTGTTTACAAATATTCCATATCAGTGGTTGTAATTATATTTACATTCTTGAAGTACAATGATAGATTTGGGTGTGCTAAGATATTTTGGCATTATAGGTGATCTCTCCCACCCCAAAAAATAACCTTTGTAACCTCAAGAATTAAAATGGTGTTTCTATAAAGAGGTGGAAAATTGCAGGTCAAAATTTGACACTAGAGGTGATCAATCCTCTATTCCGGAGAGACTAATAGGAAACACCTAATTTTCAATATATCAGGGTTGAGACCACAAGCATGTTGAGTGATATCCAAAAAAAATGAAATAACTTGGCCTTTTTCCCATATATTGTGCTTTGGAAAGGTCTAGGTATGGCTAATATTCATGATTTTGATCCCCAATCTGGATGTGGTATCTAGTTTCAACAAATCTTCCAAATACACGTATCTTGTATCTCTTGATATTGTTCACCTGCCTCTATATGGGATGGGATCAGATGAATGAACTTTATCTGTTTTCCTTTTCTCACACAAATAAGGCCCAAGATATTTCCTTAGACTATATTCCATCATAGAGAATAAATCCCTCCAAATTTTGATCCTTAGGCCTAAGTTGTCCCTTTAGCAAGTTGTTGTGCCAAAATTATTTCCCATCGGTAAATATTATTTAGATCTCCAGTCTTAAGATTGTTTTAGTTTGGACTCCTCCAGTGCCTAAAAATGATTCAGTTCCATTGCACTATGTTTATGGGTTGGATTATTTTTCTTTGAAGCTTTTGAATATCGAACTTTTCACTTCCTTCCTCCCTAAGGAAGTCTTCAAAATATTTGTTGGATTCGAAGGGGAGTAGCTTGTCTTCTGCAGGATTCAAATCTAAACCCTCCTACTTCTATTTTTTTTGGCATCCAAGTGCAAAATTCCCTGGCTTGGAATAGATTCTATAGTTAAAAGAAAAATACTCATATTCCAGTGGTTTCTCCTAGGTGTAAACAATTCTTTTCAAAGTTGAGGTTGGTATTGACTCGTTGAGAGATATCATATAAATATACAATATTGAAAATGAAATATTAGTGCACCCTCTCGTAACTTTTGAGGACATCAAATAGTATCCTAATAAATTTCATACTTGTCAAAAAACTGACTCGTGGTAGAATCCCAAGGACAAATCATAAAATATTCTCCATAAAAAAACATATATTGAAATTTACTCAAACATGTCAAAAAAAATATTCCATAGCTTCATAAACAATATTGTTCATTCCATCATACATAGGACCCTCCAAATACCAAGTCTTACCTTCAAGATTAGAAAACATGTCAGTAAGTACCCTCTTGCAGAAGGTTGATGGCCAAATCATTTTGAGTCTTCCAAGCATAAGGAACACAAATGTACTTTATGTGCATGAAATAAGTACCTTGACAAATAATCTATATCATTGAACTCAAAGTACTTTGTTTTATGAAAAAATACCATACAAGTAAAACAACATCTTCCTCTCATGTTTTTAATTCTTCTTGTCAAATTATGGATCTGGGTTTAATATGGATCATGCTCACTTAAAAATATTTTTGGTTGGCTATGCTTCTAAAATATAAAACAAAGGAGGGTAATTTTGGATAACTTCGCAAAAAAATTATTTGCTCTTTAATTTGAAGCATAACTTTGCATTTTCAAGAAACCAGAATCTATCTCTACAATAAATTTGCAATCAATGTTCACAAAGGCTTTGAGCATGTTTTTTTCTTATTCTATTTCAAATTCTAAACACCAAAATAATTTTCATTTATTTCCCTTGAGCCCATACAACCCCTAGTGTTGTAATCTTGGCTCTGATACCAATTGTAACATACCCAACCACCCATGTACATTGTTGGGATTGTGGGGTACTTAAAATTTTCCTCATCTTTGTCTTAATGGAAATGTTTATTCAACACCACAGAGGCCACGTTGGAGGAGAGAGATATCAAGTTGAGGGAATACTATCTTCTCTTCATGTACTTTTTGTTTTTAATTATTTTCAAGAGTTATTTTGGACTCTATTGATGGGAATATACAATCTCATGCTCATAAAGAATTGAATTCCATAATAGCTATGAATATTTCTCCAAATGTGTAAGAAAGGAGCCTAATACTCTGTGTAGAAGGGATTCCATGAGTAGAGCAACTGAAAACCATCACATTTTCACCTAATCTCATCGTACTTGTATTGAATCCACTTCCATATCATCCTATAGTTGTGCTATTAGTTTTCACTTAGTAACCCAAGATCATACATTTCCGCAATCGAGATCTATTCCACCTCCATTATCTTGGAAAATAAGTGTTGGAATATTGTCCCTATGGTTCTGAATTTTTTTGACAATGACAAAAGTTGCACCATTTTAAAAATATTCAACTACGTTATCAAGCAATTTCGAAATATCTCCAAATTCCCATGTGTGGGAAGTCACATTAGAATGGAGGAATTTTGGATGTACTTGAACATGATACACGCCACCCGGTAAACATCACTTTTGTTCATTTTGGACATCATAACCCCCAACTTTCCAAAATTGATTAAAACTATATTTCTTTGAGTTTATACCTGAATAGTTCAATCAAAGGAAAAATGAATGCAAATGATGTTCTCTTTGCAACGCATTTTCTGATATCCACCCCTTCCCAGAAAATATAGAATATAACCCTAATCATAATCTGATTTAATGTGACACTCCAAAGGGTGCACTACAATATCA
The DNA here is from genome assembly GCA_009831015.1 of Picea engelmannii. Classification (NCBI taxonomy): domain Eukaryota; kingdom Viridiplantae; phylum Streptophyta; class Pinopsida; order Pinales; family Pinaceae; genus Picea; species Picea engelmannii. The sequence continues at coordinate 1,398,367 of ML776764.1, read as the reverse complement.
CATCTTTCCGCCTAAAATGGTCATTTAAACTCAAGTGTACTGCAATTTCATGATGTCTAGGCCTCCAAATGGTTCATTGCAATCTCACTATCTCTTCGCCTCCAAACGATCCTCCTTTATGTAAGGATACAATTTTGCTCCTTTGGTACAAGATGGAATATTAGTAGTATGGATATCTATATCAATTAGAATGGTTAGAGTATCTCCTCTCTTTAGTGCAACACTGAATATAACCATCATAAACTAGAGGATAACTTAGGTCAAAGGGAGTGAGTTTTTGGGTTATGATGGGGTTGCAAAAATTAGATCTTCCACCGAAACAATATTAAGCTAAAAAACACTTTCCTTAACATCCTTCTTGTATAAAAATGTATCAATATGTATTGAATTAGATAATGAGAAGTGTGAACCAGTCTTTAACAAACTATCTTTGGGGGAAACGCAAATAGATCCATCATTGGGAACTTTAGGCATCTTCACACTTTCTTTTGGGATTCAAATGTCATCCAAATGGTAAGTTCCTAAGGGATCATCCTTACTCAGTTCTTGGATTCGTCCTTGGATATGTTCCTTGTTGGTTGATATAAGTCCCTAGATGTGTTTAGGGCCCCTAGATGTGTTCTAGGTAATCATTTCTCAATTCTTGGATTGATCCTTGGATATGTTCCTTGGTGGTTGATAGAAGTCCCTAGATGTTTTCTAGGGCCCCTAGATGTGGTCCATGGAACCATTTCCTAATTCATGGCTTGATCCATGGTCTTCTACCTTGGTGGATAAGACCCTAGATGTGTTTTAGGGCCCCCAGATGTGTTCTGGGGCCCCTAGATGTGTTCTGGAGAAACCTGGTCTTTGACCAGGTAGATACTGGTGTAATACCAAGATGTGTCTATGTGTGATCCTCTTCCTCTCTTCCGAGATGGTCCATGAGACCTAGAAGTGACTATGAATATCAACATGACCACATTGTTGATGGACCCCCTTATGTAGTGATGATAACATTTATAGGTCATATTCAGACTCATGTGGACATGTTTTTCCATTATGGATCCCCCCTTGACTTTGTATTAAAAGGTAACCCCTTTTTTTTATGTGATTGAGGTTTTATTTATGTGATTGGGGCTTGATATGTGTTTAGGATTTTTATAATTAATATTAATATTAATTGGCATTTTAATTAATATTTATATTAATAAAATGTCAATATTTAATTATAATTTTAAATTTCGCTAACCCCTCTCCCTAACTATAAATAAGACCCTACCCTCTAGCATTCTATTACACTCACACTTAGTCACTCCTCACTCTCCTATTTTTTGCAGCTACCTCAATTGTTCTCTCTTGATGATGGTGCAACCTCCTTTTTGAACTATCTTTTCATATTCGAGTTTTGTTTTGTTGGTGCATCCTCTCCATTTGATGTAACAATTTTATATCTGAGTTTTGTTTGTTTGTGTGACCTCTCTATTTGATGTAACAATTTTAGATCTGAGTTTTGTTGGTGCATCCTATCCTTTTGATGTAACAGTTTCAGATCTGAGTTTGTTGATGCAGCCTCCCCATTTGGTGTAATAGTTTCAGATATCAGTTTTTTTTTGTCTTGGTATTGGTTGGGTACTACTCCTTGATTGTTTTATGGTGCAAGAGATGATGAGGTTCCTTACAAGAGATGTCAGACCTGTCATTTTTGTGCAGAGGTGTCTTCATTACATGTCATACCTACTAAAGTGATTAAGGAGCATCCTTGTGGCTGCCAGGTCTCCCTTTTAGGGCCATAGAGTTGAGTATAGGTGTCGTGGCCTCCTTTGTGAGTTGTCTCTTTTCTATATGAAGGTCGTGGCCTCTTCTTCTAGTTGCCACGTGTAGATTTGAGGTCATTGTGAGGGTCCCAATCTTGTTGTCCCATGTGTTGGAGTGTTTATCTAGTGATGGCTTCTTTTCAGTTATGGAGGGTTTGATATGGACTGTTTGTTATGGAGGGTTTTCTTGTTTTATATGGAGAGTTTTTTTGTCTTTGTTTTTGGATTTCTGAATGTCCCTTCTTGTGGGGTACCTGTTTTTTTTTTATTAGCTATGCTCACTACCTTGTTGTCCCTTCTTGTGGAGTACTTGTTGTAGTTTACTTGTGATGGTTTATACATTGGAAAAATTGCTCTGAAGTCCTTATGATAGAGATAAAACCCTATAGGTTTGATCTATGAACCTAAAACTATTTATGAGAATATTATAAAGGTTTTCATCCACAAATATGACATGTACATCTTTCTTAGATCAGGAGGTAAACTTGAGGTTTGTCTTTTCACTCAAAAGTTTTGTTTATACTCAGAATTTAATTTAGGTCTATTTATTTATTTTCTCATATATGTTGATCTTGTGAACAAAAAAATAAAAAGGCATTATTTGTTTATATTTTTCGCTAATTCTAACAATTTTGCTATGACTTTGACCAAGGTCACACCACTCTAGGAAGTCTCCTCACACCTTCTTGTGACCATTCTTCTTTATATTCTTAGCCTATACCAACTCACCCTACTTGAGTAAACCTTGTTAATTTTACTTATGATTGACTTTGATGGAATTTTCTATTTAGGATTGATATTGTTTCCTTGAGGAGCCTTCCCATTTATGTGAATGATCCTAACAGTTTCCATTTCTAGTGTAGGGAGGGTGCTCCTTACTTGAAGGAGGTTTTCCCCATGTTTATGACACCCTACATATTTCTACTTATAGTACCTAGCTTCCAATTCAATTAAGACATTTCAATACGCATTGCCATTTCAATTTTGGTTACCTTACTCATTTTTTTCATTCATATTTAGCTCAATATAAGGAACTGGTTGATCTATAAGGTTACTTATTCATTAAAAAGACACGCATTTAGTTCTACTTGATTTTCATGTATCCTTAGGCATAATGTTGAACATACATATTAGTTCATTTTATTTATTGTCCTTAGCTTTTCTGTCAAAAAAGAAAGTAGCTTAAGTTTCAAGAGTTTGGATAATGAAGCCTGTATATAGTCTAAGTATTATTCTAGGAGTATATCTATATATATATATATATATATATATATATATATATATATATATATATATATATATATANGTATATAGTCTAAGTATTATTCTAGGAGTATATCTATATCTATATATATATATATATATATATATATATATATATATATATATATATATATTATTTTTTTTTCCAAGAAAAAAAAATTGTATTTTCTATTTCATCAAGAAATTAAAATATACATTGCTTAGCCTTGTTGCTATGTTTTGATCCCTTATTTTTTAGTAGTTCATGTTTGGTCATTATAGACTTCAGACTCAAAATGAATCAAAATAGAAACCTTGAAGGAAACATGTCTCTACAAGATAATCATTAACTTAACCATACATACCCAAAATTCAGAGTACAAACTGATGTACAACTAAAAATAGAGAATTTTTGGAGTGTTTATGTATGACAAAGGAACCTTCCTCCAACACTATAGTTTCCTTTGATAATGATTCCACCTTGATAATTAATTCTCTATACACATGGTTAAAACAAATATGTTGGAAATGCAACCTATATTCTACAATTCTTTCAAGTAAAGGAGAAAGAACCAGATTTGTGTTTGTGCATTGATTATTACACCAATCTGTAAGCAATTTATTTTCACCATGTATTTGAAGCTCTGTTATACCTTTTGATAATGAAAACCCGAGAATAATCCATAGGAACAAGATTCATCTTTTTTATTTGTTTATATTCCCACTCCATATTTTAGTAAGAAGTAATAGTGTTGGTTGAGATATAATATGGCACCTTCTCAACATGAACTTGTGGTTCCTTGACAAGCCCCATCAAAGAAGCCCTATGCATAATATTGATTAATTGTAGGCTCCTTAATAACTATGTGAGATGGTCTCTTTATGATTTTTCTACATTCTTTAAAGAGTATTTGAATGTTTTGCACCACAATAGAAACTTCCAAGGACTTGTCTTCGAAAATCATTTTATTTTTGGTTACCCAGAGTCCCCATATCACAAAACATGGAAGTTATTTAAAACCTATCACCATCAAGTTAGAGTTCCACACCTCAAAACATTGTACTAAATATGAACTTTAGTATTATATATATATATATATATATATATATATATATACCTTAGAGGATCTACTAAAACGTTTATATATGAATAGGATAAAATGAAAGATTAACATTTTATAGTTGCAAAATTTAAAAATATCAAAAAAGGAAAAATAAATTAAGAATTTGTTTTTTAAAATACCTACATGATGTCGTAATTTCAACGTATGGTAACATATCTCCCATGGTTATGTATCCCCCCTACTCCCCATAGGGCTGGGTGACCTCCCAGTCAAAGGATCTTCGATTCTTGAGAATGATGACTATTTGAAAAATTAATGGTTCCCTTCTATATCAAGACACAGACCCTTTCGGCTTCTTGGTGCAGATCTGATAGAACCTGCGACCTTCCCTTTTGCTCTGTTGTGAAATCTCAGAGTGTTGAGAGATATCTCCTTTTTATATAAGACCTCTCTTGAATGTGACTTTGGGTGGTGACCACGTGATTGCGAGTGCACCCACAAGCGGTTTGGAGTTAAACTATTTTTGGGCCCAAAATTTTCCTCAAGCTTCCACGGGTCCTTCTGAAGAAGCCATGGTTTGAATTGCAGCCTACCCTCAATATTTTAAACTCTATGCAACTCTTGTTCCATCAATGCTATGGGATCGTCGATCTCGCAATCTTGACGATAACGTTTGAATCGACGGTTCAGATCTGCAGCCTTCAAATCTATGAACTAGATCTGCCCTCCTTCAATCAACAATTGCAATCTCTTTCACAACTTCGGACTTTGGGAATTAAAAATATCAAACCCAACTTCCTCTATACTCCAATCTCCTGGAGTTGACAATCTATGGACACCTGTCCTTCTCGATCAATGGTTTTTCTCTCACTATGGATTTTGACCTTTCAACATAGATCAATGGTCTTGTGACCCCTCAATCGACGGTTGAGATCTCTTTCGGGTCTCCGGACTTCTGAAATCTCAAATCTCATGCTTTCTTTTCCCCAATGGATTTTACCCGGAGTCTGTGATCCACTAACACATGTCCTCCTTATATAAAGATCGAGGATTTCTTCAAGTATTTACCTGTAATGCATGGATCTACGCCACGTCCCTCTTAGATATGATGCCTACAAATGAGTTTGATACTTTACCCGCAGTCCACGAATTCGTGCCACGTCTCCCTTAAATCTCACGGTCCAAATCTTAGTTTGGGTCTTTAGGTCTTCACACTCCGACGATCTCATTTATCAAACTAAAAAATCCCCACTTCAACTTTTCTGGGGCTCGAGATCTACTGCCAAGCGTCTTCTCACATATAGACTACTCTCATATCTTCGGGTATTCGGGCTTCGAATGTTTCAACACTTCAACCTTTGCCTTCCTTTGGATCTTTTGACCTATCGACATGTATCCTCCTAGATCAATGGTCCAGATTCTCTATGGCACTTCAACTCTCCACGCTTTGGGTGTTTCGAGACTCAAACTTGCTTCCTCCCAGACTTCATAGTATCTGACGATCCGTATCTTTTCTAATGATCCGATGCTTGATCCTTGCCCCGAACAACCTGATGGTTCAGATCTATTTCTGTGATCAGATGAATGAGATTCTACTTCGGGGTTTTGGTTCCTCAGACTTGAGAAACCTCAAAGTTCAACCCTGATAGGTTCTCTCTCCTCTTTCCTATGAAGTGATAAGGTTCTTGCACCTCCCTCTAATCCGAAAATTGTCGATATTATTCATTGCAATCAAACGATCATAATCGCTCCTCCTCCCAAGCTTCTGATATCTCCCCGCTTGGAAGATTTATCAATCTTCGCAGGTTTCGAACCTTTGTTTTTTCTACGAGTCTGACTTTGGGATATCCTCGATGCTTAGGAAAAGTGTTATCTCTTCTGAGCTTTGGTCCTTAAAATTATTTCGATCTCCCATGCACACCTTGCGTTCTCAGGATTTCGATAACTCAAATCAAAGGATTTCTTGGAAATAAATTCTTCTCACCCACCTAGCGTTCCTCTGGCTTGGGTTCTTCGACGCTCGGTCATTTCACGATGCTGGGCACACCTTGCACCTGGTATAAGTTTCGCTTTTTCTTTCTAAACTTCTCTGAGCCACTCTGAGACTCAGTCGACACACTCCTTGTGTTCGAGATGCACACCTTGCATACGAGTGTCAGAAGAGAAACAAATGAAACTCATCCAGTTTCATCACAACTTCATACAATCAATCTCTCGAACAATCATACATGAATGAACTGAAATAAAACTACATACATAGAATATAACATTCATTCCTCAATACCTCAAATGAACCCAGTCCAAGGATTTGAGACATTTCTGTCTTTTCTATTCATTCATGAAAACAAATTACAAAATGTTTCTTCTACTCTACTCTTGTCTAGTGATATCTTTGATCTATATCTCATTCTCTCTACTCTGTCTATTCATTACAATGCAACAACAACTATCTAAGGACATGGATCCACGAGCTCTCTCATCCTATATACAACCTATCCTATCAACTCATAGCGGTTACCCAATCTGTCCTATTACAATAACTAACAGTTATTTCCAGATAAGAGTCAACACTCCATATCTATAATCCATTATTGTTCGTAAGACTTTAGAAGCAAGTTACATATTTAAAATTTTGTTTACAAAATATCTCAACAACCTAATTTAATTCTGAGTTAATTTCTAATTTGAAATTTTTTCATTTGCTAAGATGTTGTTTCTTTGCCTCCACGCTTGCATTGTTGACTTGGAAGGTGATGCTCCTACATCGTACTCCTCTGGTTAAAAAATTTCATGGACTCCTGTCCATGAGCTCCTGCATTATTTTTCCATGCTTCAAAATATCAGGTTTTGTAACCCAACTGGCATCTTCCATTGGATGATATTTCCACTTCACTAAGTGTTCAGGATATGTCTTCCTCCTGGTTTTCCTTCCATCCCTCTGTTCAATGATTTTCTCCATCTGAGGTTTTTCTACTCTGGGAAATTTCTCTTCCCACTGAATTTCTTTCTGATCATATGATTCTCCTGCCTCATCTCTCCTATAAGGATACAGGTCTGCAACATTGAATATTGATGATATCCCAACATTGTCTGGAAACTCAATATCGTAAGCATTGGCTATGAATTTCCTAAGAATCCTGCATGGTCCTATCTTCTTCATCTTCAATTTGTTATACATTCCCCTTGGAAACCGTTCTTTTCTCAAATGAGCTAAAACTTCATCTCCAACTTCGAATTGAACTTCTCTCCTCTTTTGATCAACTCTTCTCTTGTATTTATGGATGTTGTTATGTAGCTATTCTCTGACTCTGTCATGGAGTTTCTACATTTTTTCTTCAAAATCCTCTGCTCCAGCAGTTCTGAACTCATCTTGATTCATATCTCTCAACTCTGTAATCCATCTTAGCTGTATACCATACACAATTTCAAATGGACTTTTCCATTTGCTCCTGTTCACTGAAATGTTGAATGCAAATTCTTCTTGTGCCAGAATCGGATCCCATTGTCGACCTTGCTCAGTGACTAAACTTCTTAACAAGTTTTTGAGACTCATGTTTACTACTTCATTTTGTCCATCTGTCTGAGGGTGATATGTTGAACTAAAGGACAAGTTTGTGTCCAACCTCTTCCATAGAGTCCTCCAAAAGTTTCCTACAAATTTTTTTCCCCTATCTGAGACTATGCTCCTCGGGAATCCATGTAGTCTCACTACCTCTCTGAAAAACAAATTGGCTATGCGTGTAGCATCGTTTGTCTTCTACCATGGTATGAAGTGTGCCATATTTGAAAATATGTCCACCACAACAAATATGGGATCACTCTTTTTTTGAGTTCTAAGCAATCCCAAAACAAAATCCATATTGATTTCATCCCATGGCCTCTCTGGAATTGGTAATGGTTGATACAAACCAATGTTCAGTTGTATTCATTTTTCATATTGACAAATTCTTCATTTGTTCACAAATTTTTTCACTTCTTCCCTCATGCTCAGCCAATAATACGAGTTACTCAGCTGTGAAAATGTCTTATCGTGAGCAAAATGTCCAGCTAAACCTCTGTTGTGTTTCTCTTTCAATAGGTTATCTCTCATTGATCATTTTAGAATGCATAATTGGATTCCTTTGAGCAGTAATTCAACCTGGATCAAATATCCAGTCCATGGGTTGTTGTTTCCCAATAAAGGGTTCTTGCATGCCTTATAATCTTCCTTAAACTCTGCATCTTCTTTATACATCTCCTTGAGGTGTTCAAACCCCAAGGTTTCCACTTGGAATTCCTATACAATCAAAATCCTCCTTCTTAAAGCATCTGCAACTTTGCTAGCAGTTCCAACAATGTGCTTGATAAAGAAATTAAATTTTTTCATAAATTCTACCCATTTTGCATGTTTCTGATTCAACTTTTATTGCCTAGTAAAATTGCAAAGCTTGATTATTACTATACAAGACAAATTCTTTGGGAATTAGATAGTGTATCTACTTATTAAAAGCTTGAATCACTGCATAAAATTCTTTGTCATATGTGGAATAATTCTTCTTGGCATCATTCAGTTTCTCAATGAAATAAGCAACTGGCCTATTATCCTGACTCAAGACTGCTCCAATAGCTAATCTACTTGCATCACATCTCACCTAAAATGTTTTTCCAAAATATGGCAAGAACATAATTGGTTGTTCTGTGATCTTCTCCTTCAACACTTTGAAACCTTTTTCAGCTTCCTCTGTCCAACTGAAGGAATTGTGTTTCTTCTTCACAGTGTCCATCATGGGTGCACATATACAACTAAAATTTCTAATAAACTTTCTATAGAAGCTTGCTAACCCATGCAAACTTCTTACCTCAAATATGTTTCTTGGAGATTTCCATTCTTTGATTGCTCTTACCTTTTTCAGGAAATATATGAGTTCCTTTTTCATAAAATAACTTTTCTTCAGATTTATCAAGAACTTCTCTTGCTGCAAATTTTCCATCATTGATGTCAAATGTATTAAGTGTTCTCCCTTCGTCTTACTGAGGATTAGTATGTCATCCAGATATACTATGACAAACTTCCCAATGAAGTCTTTCAACACTTCATTCATCAATGTCATAAATGTGCTTGGTGCATTTGTCAACCCAAATGGAATGACCATCAATTCAAACAATCCTTCATTTGCCCTGAATGTTGGTTTCCATTCATCTCCCTCTCTCATTCTTATTTGATGATATCCACTCTTCAATTCTATCTTGTAAAAATAGCTTTGTCCACTCAAACAATCCATCAAATCATCCATCCTTGGTAAAGGAAATCAATACCTAATGGTTATCTTGTTGATGGCTCGGGAATCTGTACACATTCTCCATCCTACATCCTTCTTTGGACTTAACACAGTTGGTACTATGCATGGGCTTAGGATTTCCATGTCTAAACCTTTATCCAACAACTCTTGGACTTGATTTTTGACTTCCTCATTCTCTCTAGGTGTCAACCTATAAGCTTCTTTGTCTGGTAAACTGGCTCCTGGAATAAGGTCAATATGATGGCTTATACTCCTAATGGGTGACAGTGAGTGAGGTAATTCATCCACTACTATGTCGACAAAGTTTTCTAACAGTTACTATATTTCTATAGGAAAATATTCCATAGAAGTATTTGTAAGGATAACTCTAGGATTCCTCACTATAATAAACTACATTTCCTTTTCCTTCTTGACTTATTTCAAGAGTTCCTTCCCACTCATGAGAAGTATACTTGAACTAGATTCCCTTTTTTGCTCTTTGTCTTCTATTGGTAACAACATATGTGTCCTAGCATTCTTTTATAGGGTATAAGTATTCTTTCTCCCATCATGAATAACTTTACTATCATACTGCCATGGTCTCCCCAGTAAAATATGATAGACATCCATAGGAATTACATCACATAATATTTCATCCCTATAACCTCCTATTTTAAATTCAACTTGGCATTGTTGACATACCATTACTTGATGTCATTTCCATGACCATGATACCTTGTATGGGTTTGGATGTGCAGCTAATTTTAGATCCATCTTCTCCACCATCTCTATGGATAATAAATTGTCAGTGCTCTCATTGTCTATGATCACCTTGCAAACTCTGTCTTTCGACTTAGAAGCAGTTCTGAACAGACTTGTTCACTGAATTGGTTCCTCTAGTTACTTTTTGGGTTTCATAAGAATCTTTCTCATCATGAGGTTCCTTCCTCCTTTTGTTTCTTTTGTTTCCACATGTCTGTGCTTCAACATGTACTTCACCTCCTCCTTCATTCTTTCTCTCGGGACATTCCCAAGACTTGTGCCCTTGCTTTCCACAAGTATAACATATCACTACGCCTCCTCTGGCTCTTCCTCATCCTCTTCCTCTGGAACACAAACTTCTTCCTCCATTTTTTCCTTCTTTAGAACATCCACCTTTCTCATGGTGACTATGTTGTTTTTCATCTTCATGCTTCAACTTTTGGAACTTCTCTCTGGTAGTTCCCTTACCTCTGCTTAAGTTTCCTCTTCTTTGTTGGATTTTCTTCCTGACCAATTTTTCTTCATATTTCAAGGCTGCTTGATAAGCATCCTCGACTGTACTAACCGGAATCATGTTGATTTCCTCTTGGATTTCATCTCTCATCCCATTGATATATCTGGCTGTCTTTTCATATCCATTTTCCTTCTGTCCAGTCCTGATGTTCAGTCTATAAAATCATTCAGTGTGCTCCTTCACTGATAAACCATTTTGTCTTAGGTTCTGCAATCTTCTGTAAAGATTAATTTGTTAATCCTTCGAGATAAATTTTTCCTTCATCTTGGCTACCATCCTATCCTAGTTTTTAATTTTCTTCTTACCATTTCTCCTGCGTTCGGCTTGTAGTTCATCCCACCATAGCGCTGCATGACCTTTTAGTCTTGTCACTGCATGCTTCTCCATATTGTATTCTTCAATATCTTCATAATCGGAGTATTTTTCCATAGCACGTACCCAATCTAACAAATTCTTCAACTTCTAAATTGCCTTCATACATTGGTACCTCTATCCTCACTCTCGCTCCTATTTTTGAAACAATGTTTATCAAGCAATCTTGTGCAACATCCTCTGCTACATTTTCTTCGACTTCTTCTTTTTCACTCTCAGCTTCACTGATATCTCTAGCATATGGTGCTCTTCTCTGCACTGTTACCATGGCGTCCAGTCTCATTCAGAGTCGCCTCATTTCTTATTCCATTTCTGCATTCTCTCTATGCCTTCTGGGTGGCATAATTTCACTACCTCACCTACAAACCAAAATTGAATTTTTGATAGCACAAATGATATCACTTACCCCTTTCTCCTTTCATATGATGTCTACAAACAAACTTAAAATCAACTCTGATACCACCTGATGTAGCCCCACTACTCCCTATAGGGATGCACGACCTCCTCATCAAAGGATCTCCGATTCTTGAGTTTGATGACTCTCTGAAACCTTAATGATTCCCTTTTGTATAGAGACACAGGTCCTTTCGACTTCTTGGTGCAGGTCTGACAAAACATGTGACATTCCATTTCTCTTTGCTGTGAAATATCTGAGTGTTGAGATATAGCTTCTTTTAAGATAAGCCCTCTCTTGAATTTGACTTTGGGTAGTGACCATGCGATTGCGGGTGCACCCACAAGTGATTTGGAGTTAAAATAATTTTGGGCTCAAAATTATCCTCAAGATTCCATGTGTCCTTCTGAAAAAACCATGGTTTGAATTGCGGCCCACCCTCAATATTTTAAACTCTGCTCGACTATTGTTCCTTTAATGCTACGGGATCGTTGATCTCATGATCTTGACGATAATTTCTGAATCGACGTTTCAGATCTGTGCCCTTCGAATCTATGGACTAGATCTTCACTCCTTCATTCAACAAATGCGATCTCTTTCACAACTCCAAACTTCAGGAATTCAAAATATCAAACCCAACTTCCTCTGTACTCCATTTCCCAGATTTGACAATCTACATACACCTGTCATGTTCGATTAGAAGTTATGCTCCGAATATGGATGTTTGACCTTTCAACACAAATCAATGGACCTGCGACCCTCTTCTCGATCGATGGTCAAGATCTCCTTTGGGTCTCCGGACTTCTAAAATCTCAAATATCAAACTTCCTTTTCCCCAATGGATTTTACTCGGAGTCTATGATCCACTAATGTGTGTCCTCCTGATCTAATGACTGAGGATTTATTCAGGTCTTTACCCATAATGCATGGATCTACGCCACGTCCCTCTTAGATCTAGTGGCTACAAATCACTTCAAGAATTTACTGTTGTTCAATGGAGGTTTCTATTCTCTAAGGAAAATAAGAATACGAAGCTTCATGTTGGATCATGGTTTTGATATCTGGCAATCTATTGTAGATGGTTATGCTGCACCAACTACTCCACCCACAAATGTTGCAGGAAAGAAAATATGCAATGACAACTCAAAAGTAGTTAACACAATTCTAGAAGGGTTGACAAATTCTATATGTGTGAAGTTTATGTGTTGTAGTCATTGTTATAGGATAAATCGGTAAATGTGGACATAAACTAATCTCCCTAGATCCACCTGGATCTAGAACAAAACAAGACAGTACATGGCACTTTCCCTAAGTTACAATCATTGATCTAAGTTTCAAAGAAGGAATTGATGACTTACTTTTGAGATCGATTCATTATATATTTGTTGTTCCCACTTCACTCCAGTGCTCTTGTGAAACCAAATCTTCAATGACAGAAGCCAACCAAAGTGAAAGAAACTATGATAGATTCAATGAAAACTCAAACATGTGATCAAGGAGTCATGTAATAAAATAAGAATAATTTTATGGGAAAGAAACATGCCACTATATTATATTGAATAAAAGTGGAAGATACAACTGAAACGCCTTGATATCGTAAGTTCCCTTTTAGTGGTCCTTTGTTCCAACACACACATATACATGTTTAGAGATTTGCATGAAGAATATCTTCAAAATCTTGATGGGAAAATGTATACCTCAAGTATCAACTAAAATAATATTCTTCACGCAATCCTCAGCCTATTCTTCCATCAATCCTTTGCTCAACTTTTCTTAATTGTTCTTAACCTTTTCCATGAGAAGCCCATTATTATATAGGATAAGCTTAAGTGGTTAAATGGATGAGGATGATCCCACAAGATCATAGAAGTCAGTACGATCATAACCATATGGACGCCACCACACATTCCATAAGATTCTCCTTCTAGAAACTTCTTGAACCTCTTTCCTCTTTTGGCTTTCAAACGCCACCGCACCCTTCCTATATAACAGCCTGCAGAAATCATGGATTTTTTCACTGTACACTATGGGTAGCCTGCGGTGTCCTTCTAAAAATTAGTCTTGCATGGGAGTAAATCAATCACTTTTCTTAGGCAAAAGATGATTTTGGGGGCCTAATTACATGCTTCTAAGGTCATGATCAAAGTGACCAAAATAATGTGCAATAGAATGCCACAGAAAGTATGTGTTCGGAACTTGTGATGACCAAAATACTTTGTAAAATACATGTGTGTGTCGAGAACAAAGAACACACGAATCAGGAACCTTCAAACAAACAAGCATCTTCACAATATGATACCATATCTGAAGTAGGCATTCCCATGTTTAGACTACAAATGATTGAACTCATAAGTGTAATTCGTGGCCACTAATAATACACTGTGGATCCATGTCATCAAAATGTTACATAGCCACCAAGAATACATTGTGGATCTATGTATGAGAAAAATTTGTATGCAACCATAGCCATGAGACATATAAAGTTTATCTATGTGTCAATACAAATAATCAATATTTCATCACAACCTAGACCATGAATGATCAGATCCAGGGTCTTCAAACCCGTCGTCTGTAAGTACGAATATAGCCATGTGATTACAGGTGTCGGAGTTGAACATGGTCAGAAACCGCTTGATTATCGGTTATTGATGAAAATCGTTAACAGGCGTGAGGAAAATCACCATTGATGTCAATGACTCCCAAGGTACTATAGTATAATCCAACGAATGTTAATAAATGAGCTGAAGTTGAACATTCGATGGAATCTTTTGATCAGGGACCAATGATGTGAATCCACTGTCAAGAGTGAAGAAAACCTACCATTAGGGCATGCAGGCTCTAAGTTACTAAATTATTTCTAAGTCTCGTCCCTAGATAATGAGTTGTAGTCAATAGAAAGAGACTCATCACAGGAGGGCCTTGATGTATCCCCCATCAATGACATGAAATAAGTAACAGATTTAGGATAGTGTAAAACATGAATATTATTTGAAACTGACACGGGGAAGGTCGTCATGGTAGGAATTGACAACTGGAGATGGCCGACTCAAGAGAGGGATTATTCAGACTGCTCTTGAACATATGGATGACACGATGACATTCTTGGTAGCATTGACTCAAAGATGACCCAAGATGTAAACTTACAAAAAGTTAGATGAGAGACAAATGGATTTCCCAACCTGGATTCAAATGATGAAAAAATGGGGTGTCATGTTCAAGAGCGACTAGTACTGCCACTGACATAGATACAGAGACATATTTCTTTCACAAATTTTCCCCCACCATTTCTGGTGAGTACCTGTTTATTTTTACACAATCTTGAAGAGGATAACATATGCTTGTAATGTAAGCTCATCCTTCGGATGAGTCCCTCGGAGTATTTTTAACAAACCCTAACAAGGAATGGTTTGGTCCTGTGTGGGTATTTCGATGTTTGTTTAACGAGTCTAAAGATAGAAAACTCGGGGGGTTTTCATGTTTATAGAGTCTAAAAAACACTTAAAGAGAACTCTCTAAGTTCCTTTTTCATAAAATAGTTTGATGGGAGTGAAAAAGTGATAAAATATTGCCCATCAAAAGTTTTATTCAAATACTTTTACGAGCGTGAACAAAACAAGGTCTCTCGACAATCTTTTCATTTTTATGGAGTGTGAAAAGAGACTAAATGATACTTCATGTGTATCTCTTTTCATGTTACCATGATGAGTACGAAAATATGACAAAAGTATAATCGGTTGCTATTACCCATGATTTTGTTCATCATGATGATGTATTGATGATGGTGTACTCAGGCTCCTCATAAGAACTTTCTCCTGAGAAAATTAACATTCATCTCTTCCCAGAAAACATACTTTTGAAGAGAGTTCGCAGGTTCCTAATATACTAGGGTGCGAGAATGACCTATTCTCGTAGGCTTCCTTAAGCTAGGGTGTGAACTTCTCGCACTGTGCTGAATAGCTAGGGTGCGAACTCGTTCTAAAGCTTGGAAAAAGATGAATTTCTTGATGGTTCTAGAAGGGAATCTTCTAGAAGAATGGGTTGGCATTCGAATTGTTATCCTTGTACTGGATTCCCTGATATCATGGGATCATTCTTATCCAAGTAACCATCTCATTCTCTCCTATATATTGATGGAATTCTCATGGAAAAGGTTAAGCAAGAATCATTAGAGAATTGGTGAAAGAATTGTGTGAAGGACCTAGCTTGAACAGGAGCTTGGAGACTCTAGCAAGTCTATCAAGAGGATTTGATCTTCTTCATGCAAGGATTGAGAAAGTGTGTGTGTTGGAGCCAAGAGCCACCAAAAGGAAGCTTGCAACATCAAGGCGATTAGGTTGTAATATTCTGCTTTCAATTAATATGATACAGTGGCATGTCCTTTTCCCATAAAGATATTCTCACTTTATTGTGTAATTCCTTGATCATACACATAAGTTGACAGTTGAATATATTTTGCTATCTTCACTTTGGTTGGTTTGTGTTGTCTTGGTTTTGACTTCACGAGAGCGTCAGAGCGAAGCGGGAGAAACAGAGACCCTAGGAAGCGATACAAAGGTATGTTATTTGTTCCTCCCTACTAGCTAATTCAATGGTCAAAACTTAGGGAAAGAGTCATGTCCTGTCCTGTTTTGTTCTAGATCCAGGTGGATCTAGGGAGATCTGTTAGTGTCTGCACCTACTGATTAGTCCGATAACAAAATTGGCGACTCCGCTAGGGAGACTACCCATTTTCTTTGTGGTTTTTGGTATTTTTCCTTGGCCATTTTCTCTTTCCTTATCTTTCTCCATTCATATCAATCTCTGAGTCTTCAGGATACCCTGATAGACCCTCTGGTTCTAGAGGCCTCTCCAAATTTTGTGTCTTTTTCCAAAAATTTGAATAGTTTTATACATTCTCGCACTGCACTCCACAGTAGCCTATGAGAATATACTGAGTTTTCACCCTGCCTTTAGGTTCAGTGCGAGGTTCTCTCACTCTGCTCAAAGCTCACCTGCGAGAATCACCTATTCTCGCACTGTGTAACACTCTCAGCCTGCGAACCCTATTTTTCAAAATTTTGTCTTTAAGACTTTTGCGTGATCAATTACCCAGATCAGTATAAGTGCCTAACAAGAGTGTTTTGGACCATTGGTTTATGTTTTCTTGTATTTGTTCTTGTGCATGAACAGTCTTAGGATTTCAAAGGCTCTTCTTGTCACTTTTTTCCAGACTTTTGTTTCTTGACTTCTCTCTGCAAAGATATACTCTCTGATTTTGGAATATGAGTGTGCTTGTTTGGTTAAGAACCAATGATCGGTTGAAAGTTGAGATTCTTTGTCTTTATCATTTGTTCATTGTTTGAAAACTCATTTTTCTCATGCAATTGAAAAGACTAGTTTGGTCTGCTTGTTATTTTTGTTTCCATTGAAAGAGTGGTTTGGGTTTTTATTTATTACTTGTTCATTGGTTTTTGATTTTCTACACTCTCACCATCATGGTGTAAGTCCTTTTTGAAAATTAAAAAAATGTTTTTCTTTCAAAAACATTTTCGTTTTCGAAAGTATTGAAAATAAATTGTTGAAATTATTGAAAAAGAAGCAATAGAGAATTGTTATTCTTGCGTGATTTGTTGCAATTGCCTTTTAAAGGAAATTGTGTCTTGTAGTTCAAATTTGATCCGGAAAACTTCTCTTTCCCTCCCATACATAGGATTCATTGAACGAAAATTGCTATATTTCATTCTTATCCATGCATAATTGGGTCAGAGTCTTATACAACATCAGTTTCATCTCCGCTTCCTTTGAGTAACAACAACTATTAATAACACTGCGCAATTGTAAAATTTAACAAGTAACTCTTTTCTAGGGCTCTATTACACCAACATTTAGCTAGGCTAGTTCTTTGGAATAGGTAAAGAGATACACTCTCCAAAGCACAAAACACATAATATCATCTTGTGTTAAGGAGTGTCAAATTCCATTTCCAACATCTTGTCCTAGGAAGCCCTTCTCACACAAGGGTCAAGCACAAGGTCGCATTGAAATTGACAGAGTTACTCACCTTGCTTTGTTGATATTGGTGTAGAGATTGCACGTATTACAGGGGTCACTCGGAGGTATACCCACAATGATGAGTGGAAGCCCTTTGAGTTGATTTCGGGCTAGATACCATGCCCTTGTGTGTGGATTGGACTGTCGACTGTCCCCCCAGGATTTATTGTTGTCAGTGGTAACCTTAGCGGCCTATCTTTCTAGGGTCTTACGCAAGGTGACTGTGAAGGGGAAAGTCTTCACGGTACCTGGAATCGACGTTGGCCAAACTCACTCGGGCTCCTTGGAGGGTATACCCATGATTATGTGTGGGAGCTTGCACCAGGGTGTAAGTCCGTTAAGTAGGCCATTAGCGTAACTTTTCCACCCTAGCCCAGCCCCTTCTCATCTCATTGTTGCGATGTTGGATTTCATCACCAACTAGTGACTTCGGAATTAGAAGTTCTTGTTTTCTTGGTGTTGCTTTCTAGATTTTGTTTACTAGCGCGTGGTTTTTGTTTACCAAAGTTTACCAAGGTTTGCTTCATAAGTTTGTTGCTCGTTTACAATATCTCCTCCACATCATTCACGTAGAATGTAGGGTTTATCTCCAGAGTATCTGGAAGGTTCTCAACCCTTGCCTACAAGTTCTCCTGAGGGATCTCCTCCACAGAGTGTAGTCCAAGCCGTCACCACGCCACAAGTGGAACAAACTAACTCTCTAGAACATTTCCGAATTACTAATACTCGAGAGGACTTTCGACTTCACCCTGATTCTGAGCGACCATTTATGCGACTGAATTCTTCTGGAGACTTAGTTGTTACATCTTCTGGATCACCAGTTGGACCCTTTCAAGGCATAGAAGGCCAAGATCCTTTTTGGTCTACAGGTGTTTTTCGACGAGACCTTTTTGGTCCAGGCTCACCTGTGATTTCCGAAATCACCCCACCTATGATTTCTGAAATCTCTAGTCCAGAGACAGTATCATTTACTACTGCCTATCATTTTACCATCCCTATCGAAATGGCCCATCACACAGATACTACATGTGTTCACACCGAGTTTACCGTGGTTAGTCTTGCTCCCATCAACACACTTTGAACGCCCAACATCAATCTGACACTACCACCCAGATACTGTGCATTGAATGCTTCCATTACCACTCCTACGCAAACCCCATCTGGCTCTCCTAGTGGTCCTTCTTCTTCTGGGCACTCTCTTTTCGGTTTTATTCCGACACTCCCTCAATTTCCTTTTGGAGGAACTTCGTCGTCTTCTACTGGAAGTCTTAATCCTAGTGGCACTATTTCGTCATTCACACCAAATTACCAGATTCCCATCGATGGACAATTTCACCAAGGTGGTATGACTCAACCCCCTCTCAGTGGGAAAATTCGTGTTGGAACGCAAATCCCAATTGGAAAACAACCCCTAATTGGAACACTGCCCCCAATCGGGACACCACCTTCGATAGGAGGACCGGCCCCACCTTATGGAAAAAACATACCTCCGTCCTTGGCCCAGTATTGGAATCATTTGATACAGTATCCTCCTCAATCGACTAGGGGGCAGCAATTTCCAGATGCGTTCGTAATTCCCCCTAGTATGGGCCAACCATATCCAGGTTCGTTCAATCCTATTTGGGGCTCAACTGCTCAAACCCATGTCCCTGTTCCAGGGTACAATCCCATGAGCTAATATCCTCTTCAACCACCACTGAATCTGCCTGGTTCTTCACATTATATGCAGACTGCTTATGGTCCTACTGGTTTGCCGACTGAGCTTCATCCCCAAAGCCACCAGTACCCGCAGGTGAATCGACAGTTACCCTTTTTGGCCACTTTGGATCTTCCGGATTTGTCAAGGATTTTAAATGATCCAATTCTTCACTCTCCCCAATGGCCTGCTATACCAGCCAAGCTACCATCGGACATTCCTAAATTCAATGGCAAAGTGGGAGAGGACCCGAACAATCACATTATGACTTTTCACCTCTGGTGTTCATCGAACTTGTTGATGGATGACTCTATTCGTTTACGTCTTTTTCAACGAACCCTCACAGGTTTTGCTGTGAAGTGGTATATAGAATTACCACGAGGTTTCTTCTCTGATTTCAACACCCTAGCTATGTCTTTCCTCACACACTACCAGTTGTTGATTCGTTATGACATGGGGACCGAGATTTTGACTTATTTCAAACAAAACAAAGACACTCATATATCCGATCACATTCATGAGTGGCGATGGAGACAACGTATCATTAAACTCGAACTCCCCGATCAGTTGCTGGCAGAATGGTTCACGAAATCATTTGTGAATGACATCGGTCGTGACATCGCCATGGGTGGGGTAGTCACGAAAGAACATGCCATAAGTTGTGCTCAATATCTTGACCTCGTTTATTCACAAATGGGTACCCTTTATGATTTACTACCTGACTTACCTCATCCTTCCACTTTTGCCACTTCAACTACTCCAGCTGCTTCACATGCATCCGACGGTGTGATTGGAAATTTCCAGGCCCAACCACATTCTACCTCAAGCGCAAACCCCAGACCTGATTCTTCTAATGTTCAAAATTCTTCGTCTCCTACCCCTTCCACCGGAAAGACTTCTGAGGTAAATGCAGTTCAATTTACCCCATCCAGTAAAAACAAATACAAAAAGGGAAGGGGTAAGAATAAGGAGGTCAAAAATAATTCTCAAGCAAAGTGAACCAAAACTACCCCTGTTGACGATCAGGATAAGTGCAATCCTTGATACCCTTGTCTTATCTGTGGTGATGAACACTACATGAAGGATTGTCCATGATGCGCCAAGGTCACTAAGTTCCTTCAAGGAGCTCCAAAACCACCTGCTCCAACCATTTTGTCACAACCCTTCCCATCTCAACAACAAGCTCAGTTGTCCATTCATGACCAACCCTCATCTTCTACTACATCTTATGTATTGATGTGTACTGGTGATTCAAAACAAAATGACATTGCACTCACCACTCGAGCCAAAGATTATTCTCCCTCTAAAGAGAAGGCTGATGATCTACCTCCTTCCTCGGTACAGCCCTCTCCTGCGAGTCCACCTACCAATGGTCCTCTTCATCTCGAACAACCGATCCTCGACACAGTTCTTCGATCCCCCCCAAAGGGTTTCGTTCAGAAATCGACTTTCAATCCACATGCTCGTGTTGCCCAGGACTACAACATTGTTGAAGATCTGGCCTAGGTACCTTCTGCGATGTCATCCCTTGAAGTCCTTCAGAGTTGTCCCACACAACGGAAGGCACTGTTGAAAGCTATTGGCGGAATTGATCCAACGGATATGAATTTAATAATATTTGACTTGGATGATCACATTCCAAGGTTACCCCCTCAACTCTTGTTCTAGATCCAAGTGATTTTCTCTGGAAAAAAAAATTGTCGCACCATTATCAACGAGGGTGCCTCGACATGTGTCCTATCTCTTACTTGTTGGAAAGCCATTGGCTCTCCCCCTTTGAATGAATCCCAAAACACTCTCAAAGCCTTTAATGGATCTGGTTTTAAGCCCTACGGTGTCCTTCCTTTGTTGCCCATCACGCTAGAAGGCAAAACGGTCCAAGTTGAAGTGGAAGTCTTCGATGCTCCCCTTGATTACAATCTTCTTCTTGGACGCAGCTGGATCGATTCCATGCGCGCATTTGTGTCAACCCTTTTTCATGTGGTACATTTCCCACATCAAGGGAAGGTCATCGTTATCGACCAATTAGCCTTCTTTAACTCCGATACCCATAATGGCAATGTACCGTTCATCGCTAAAACCCCACCGGGTTACGAGAATGTTAGTGTAGGCCTTATCAAAGACTCTTCGTTGATGGGTACTTTCCCCATTCCACCACCCGATGTTCCACGCTCGTCTGTTGCTTCAATCAACATGATCTCCACCTCGATTCATGAACTTCCTGTGTCTCATGACCCCTGGATAGTCCCTGACCCTGGATATTATCTTCGTTATGGTGACGAAATGCCGTTAAGTCTGGTTGAATTCGCCTATCAGACCATTCAATCGACAACCCCTTCTACCCCATCTCTTGGTGAGTTATCTCCAGATCCTTTTCATGTCATTTTTCCCACTGACGAGATGATCATGTCTGTCATGGATGACACCCCTTGGGATGATGGACATCATCATTCCATCCTTTTTCTAGAGCAACATACCATTGAGAACTACCAACGGATTTTGACCCCGTCGACCGTTGTTGTCATCTCAACTGTTCTCGGGTCCACACACGATATGTTTTCCGAAGGGAACCTAAGCAATATCTCCCCCACTATTCCCCTTGACATATTCATCAAACCTGGAATCGTCGAAAATCTCCATATCGGAGTTTCATGTTCTTCTGACGAAATCGTCACCTACACATCCCTTTTCAAAGAGTTTCATGACAGCTTCGCCTGGAGCTACGAAGAAATGCCAGGTATCGACCCTAAAATTTTGATACATGAGATCAAGACATACCCCGATGCTAAACCCATCCGAAAACGTCTTCATCTAGTTCACCCACGTAAAGAGGCTGCTATCAATCTCGAAGTCGAGAAACTTCTTCAAGCTGGCTTTATTTATCCAGTGGCTCTCACTGATTGGGTTTCCAATCTTGTCCCAATCGACAAGAAATAAGGCACAATTCGTGTATGCATTGATTATAGGGATATCAACAAAGCTTGTCCCAAAGACAACTTTCCTACCCTCTTCGTTGATCAGATCATCGACGATTGCGCCGGAAGTGAACTCTTCTCTCTAATGGATGGATTCTCTGGGTATAATCAAATCAACATTGTTCCTGAGGATCAACATAAGATTGCTTTTATTTGTCCTTGGGGTACTTTTTCTTATCGGAAACTCCCTTTCAGTCTTAAGAACGTTGGTGCCACTTTTCAATGCACTATGTCTTATGCTTTCCATGATATCAAACACATCATTCAACCATATCTGGATGATTTACCCACTCACTCCACGCGCCAAGTCATTCATCCAGCCCACCTCCGAGCCATTTTCGTCCACTATCGGTTCTACCGTATACGTTTGAATCCTCATAAGTGCGTTTTTTGCGTGGAATCCGGTCGCCTTCTAGGTTTTATCGTTTCGCGTCAAGGGATCTGAGTGGATCCTTTAAAGGTTGAGGAAATCCTTAATCTCTCTCCTCCTTCTACACTTCGCCAGTTACAAAGTTTGCAGGGGAAAGCAAACTTTCTTCATCGTTTAATCCCAAATTATGCCTAGATAACTCATGGATTTACGCGGCTCCTCAAAAAGGGTTCAGAGTTCATATGGGATACCATCGCCAACAATGCTTTTGAAGCTTTGAAATTATCCCTAACACGTGCTCCGCTTCTCTTTCCCCCTGATTACAGTCGCGATTATTTCCTTTACCTTGCTGCCTCAGATTACACCATTGGTATGGTTCTCGTCCAAGAGGATGATTCTAATGACGAACATGTGATCTACTACTTGAGTCGAAGTCTAACACCTACCAAAATCAAGTACATACATGTAAAAAAACTGGCCTTGGCTATCGTTCAAGCCATCCAACGCTTCTGGCACTATATCCTCTCGCGCAAACCTACAGTGATTTCTAACTGCAATCCTATGCAACACATTCTCACACGTCAATTACTGGGGGACAAATACTCCAAATGGATTGTGATACTCCATGAGTTTGACTTGGAATTTGAACGCGCCAAGTCTAATAAGTCCTTAGTGTTTGCTGAGTTGGTATGCAACTTTCCCTATTCTGAAACGGAAAATGTAGCAGTTGATTCATTACCTGATGAATCCCTTTTCCTCATTAGCACTAATGATCTTTGGTATGGTGATATCATTATATATCTCCAAACCCAAACTTTCTGGCCAACTTTTTCTAGTACTAAATGACGTTGAATACGCTATCAAGCTCGTCAATATATTTTCCTCAGAGATACGCTTTATCATTGTGGGATTGAATCCATTTTTCGACGCTGCCTCACATTCGACGAGGCCGAGAGAGCTCTGAATAACTGCCATTCTGGAGCCTGTGGTGGTCATATGTCTGGGTATGTCACTGCCCAGAACATCTTACGAGTAGGGTATTTTTGGCCTTCTTTATTTAATGACTGCATAATTGTCGTTCAAAAATTCCATGCTTGCCAGACCTATAATAACAAGATACGGTCGCATCCCACTCCTCTTCACCCTGTGGTCTTTGTTGGTCCCTTTGCGAAATGGGGCATCGATTTCATGACATGTCACCCCCACTTGGCCGGGGGGCATGGGTACATCATTGTAGTCGTTGATTACTTTACGAAATGGGCCGAGGCGATGCTGACATTTGACAACACTGGAAAGACCGCAACATTATTCATTTTTAATCACATCATAGCTCATTTTGGTGTTCCCAAGGCTATCATCACTGATCACGGTAGCCACTTTCAAAACTTCATGATGTCCAAACTTATTGAAAAGTTGGGTCTTCACCATGAAAACTCAACGCCCTATTACCCACAAGCTAACGGCCAAGTCGAAGCAATTAACAAAGTTCTCATAACTATGCTCTGACGAATGATAGGGATTCACAAAACAAGTTGGCACACAATGTGGTTTTCAGCATTGTGGGCTTACCGGACATCCATGAAGTCCGCTACTGGGTTTACACCTTTCCGGTTAGTCTATGGCTTGGAAGCCATTCTCCCGATTGAATGTGAGATACCCTCTTTAAAACTAGCTGTTGAACTCCTACCAAACACTTCTCCTGAGGAAGAACCTCTATTGTATCTTATGCGATTAGACAAAACTCGAATCGATGCTACCCTAGTCACAGAAGTTCATAAAAAATGTGTCAAGGCCCAATACGAAAAACATGTCAAACCTCGCGTTTTCTTCGAAGGAGATCTTGTTATCCTCTATGAACAAGATCGAGATATGTTAGGAGATGGAAAATTCGAAGCCATGTGGCGAGGTCCTTATATCGTTTGATGAGTTTTGGAAAAAGGAGCTTATGAGTTAGTAGATTACGATGGTATCCCTTTGAGTGAACCCAGGAATGGGTTGTACTTGAAGAAGTACTATGCATAAAACCACCTGTGCACGAGTACTTGTATTTTTATTGTATCATACTTCTTGTGTGTTACTATAGCTTTCTTTTGTCGTTATCTGGTCTCTTCCCTTATGTGACGTTGTGTTTGATTTCTAGATGTCGGAGTCTTCGCTACCCTACATTGGCTTCGCTGATGGCGCTAGCCATAGTACTCAAAACCTTGCTGCTGCTGCATGGGCAATTTACGCCCCTACAATCGAACTTGTCTCCTTACGAGGTGTGTGTCTCGGCCGTGCGACCAACAATATTGTAGAGTATAGCGTCGTTATCGAATTATTGGTTGATGCTATCTCGCTTGGAATCTGTCATTTGGTTGTGCGACTTGATTCGTATCTTGTAGTACTACAATTAAGTAATGTCTATACTATTTGAAGTCCTACTTTGTTACGGGTGTATTTTCGAGTTCACCTCTTGGAACTCTATTTTGATTATATTGAATATCAACATATTCCTAGACGTCTAAATAGATTAACTGATGCATTGGCTAACTATGTATTAGACAAACATTTGGATCATTTATAAATCAATCACATCAATTTTGGAAAAATGAGCTTATGACTTAGTAGATTATGATGGTATCCCTTTGAGTGAACCCAGGAATGGGTTATACTTGAAGAAGTACTATGCATAAAATCACCTGTGCACGAGTACTTGTATTTTTATTGTATCATACTTCTTGTGTGTTACTATAGCCTGCTTTTGTCGTTATCTGGTCTCTGCCCTTATGTGACGTTGTGCTTGATTTCCAGATGTCAGAGTCTTCGCTACCCTACATTGGCTTCGCTGATGGCGCTAGCCATAGCACTTAGAACCTTTCTTCCACTGCATGGGCAATTTACGCCCCTACAAATGAACTTGTCTCCTTACGAGGTGTGTGTCTCGGCCGTGCGACCAACATTATTGCAGAGTATAGCATCGTTATCGAATTATTGGTTGACACTATCTCGCTTGGAATTTGTCATTTGGTTGTGTGACTCGATTCGCAGCTTGTAGTACTACAGTTAAGTAATGTCTATACTATTCGAAGTCCTACTTTGTTATTCGTGTATTTGTGAATTCGCCTCTTGGAACATTATTTTGATTATATTGAATATCAACATATTCCTAGATGTCTAAATACATTAATTGATGCATTGGCTAACTATGTATTAGACAGACATTTGGATCATTTATAAATCAATTGCATCAATTTTGGAAAAAGGAGCTTATGAGTTAGTAGATTATGATGGTATCCCTTTGAGTGAACCCAGGAATGGGTTGTACTTGAAGAAGTACTATGCATAAAATCACCTGTGCACGAGTACTTGTATTTTTATTGTATCATACTTCTTGTGTGTTACTAAAGCTTGCTTTTGTCGTTATCTGGTCTCTACCCTTATGTGATGTTGAGTTTGATTTCCAAATGTCGGAGTCTTCGCTACCCTACATTGGCTTCGCTGATGGCGCTAGCCGTAGTACTCAAAACCTTGCTTCCACTGCATGGGCAATTTACACCCCTACAAATGAACTTGTCTCCTTACGAGGTGTGTGTCTTGGCCGTGCGACCAACAATATTGCAGAGTATAGCATCGTTATCAAATTATTTGTTGATGCCATCTCGCTTGGAATCTGTCATTTGGTTGTCCAACTCGATTCACATCTTGTAGCACTATAGTTAAGTAATATCTATATTATTCGAAGTCCTACTTTGTTACGTGTGTATTTGCGAATTCTCCTCTTGGAACATTATTTTGATTATATTGAATATCAACATATTCCTAGACATCTAAATACATTAACTGATGCATTGGCTAACTATGTATTAGACAGACATTTGGATCATTTATAAATCAATCACATCAATTTTCACACAACATAAGATAAACCGGTAGAATCCGTCTGTATATATAACGATCAAAAGAGTTTTTTATAAAACGTTTTGTCCGAGGACCAAAATGTCAAAATCTGAAGCTCATAGCTTCTACAAAATGACGTCATGGATGATGTTCATGGTAACACACGACTGCTCGGGAAACCCTACGGAGCAGTCGACCTATGGACTCTGACACTCCTAATGTGTGACATTGATAGCGTCGTGGAACCTCTCCAAGAGGCATGTCTGGATTATCTATTGTCAAACCCTCTAGGTTTTGTTCCACTGCTTGATAATCCTCGGTGTCCCATTGTGGAACTGGTGCTACCTCTCCTCTCCGCTGAATGGGAGAAGTACCAGGAGGTCGGTAAGGTCCCACATCTGTGTCATCAAAAACGAATTTTGCATTTAGTCTTTGGATGAACATATAAAAAACATTTGCATATGATAAAATTCACAAAAAAAACATTTAAAAAAGGAAAAAATGTGTGTACTTCTTACCAAGTTCCCCCCACTGAGCATCCTCTGGCAGGACTAAGTCCGGATCTCTTCAGAAATCCAACCCAACATAATCATAATCATCGACCATCAACATCTGTGGTCACAGCCAATCGAAGAAGGTATCATCATACTTGATAATTGGTCTAGCTACGTGTCGAGCCATGAGCTGACACCATCTCAACATTCTTGGATCTATGGGAGTTGGTAAATTCCACTCAACCTGCAGTCTCAGTAATGGAACCCTCTCGAGAAAGAAGGACACCAACAAATATCCGTACCTAAATTGCTTCAGGTTGCCTTGTCTGCATTTGGTCAACTATTTTTTCATGCTACGAAGCACAACATCTGCCCAGTTAAAAACCCAAGGCTCAGTACACTCTATGGCATACTGAAAGTAACTCTAGAGCACCATGTGTGGAGTGGAGCTCCCAGCCATCTGAGAAATGGTGAATAAGATAGTACAGAGGGTCAAATCCCATACTCCCCAAATAGCTACTTTCCCTTTCTTCCTCTCTGCCTCAGGAACATAGTGTAAGAGGAAGTACTCACTCATGGGCAACCCACCACCTCTGCTACCAGTCAGGTTCATGTGGTACCCACATTGTGACAGTCAAGTCAAGAAGTAAATTTCCTCAATATCTAAGGACAATGTGTGGAACCCTACATGAAATACCTGCTGATCGGGATCCCACATATGCACAAGGTACTCTAATAACTTGATTTGGGCTCTCATGCCCGGGATATGAAAGTACTTCAGAAGACCACAATTTATTAAAGTGGCAATAATGGGTTGATGATTTCTGGCAATGGAATTGTCTTCTTCATGCTCCCTTTCATGCCATTCCAGAACCATTGTGATGGCTAACTACATGCATAAGATGCACAAAAAGAAGATTAATAACTCTACTCACAATTTGGTTTTCTTTCATTGAGCAAAACTTCAAAAAATTTGTATGCTTTGCAGTTCTCGCAGGTGCCCTTTAGGAACAGTGCGAGAAACTCACAGGCTACTGTGGGCTCACCTGCGAGAATGATCCATTCTCGTAGGTCCTATGTAGTTCACCTGCGAGAATGGCTGAGCACAAGAATGGCTCACAAAACCAACTCAAAAATGTGTTTTTACTAATGAAAATGAAAATTTAAACCATGAAAGAGTAGAGGACAAAGAGCCTACCTCACTGTCATTGACTGCTCGTCGAATGGATGCTCGTAACTCCCGCAATCTAATGCCAAACTTCGAGGGTAAAAAAAGGGGTTTTGGGGCTCAAATAGTGGAAAAGTGAAAATGATATGGTAAAAAGAGATTTATTTCTTTATATTGACTTTTACCATGTTATTTAATTTTTAATAATTGTTTATTTATTAAAACCTAAACCCTAATGCCCTTTTGAGGGTAACTTTTGCAGGTGTAATGACTTCGATGGTCATGTACAGGGATACAGACATATTTTTTCTTCTTCATCGCATGTTTTGTTTGTTTTTTATGGTTTTTGTATAAAACCTCGAGCCGCGTCTTTGTCCGTTATCACGCTTGAAAATACACGAGAACGTGATCGAGCATACTTTTATCACTTTTTCGGGCTCAACAAGGTTATACGAAAAATGAACCCCCCTGGAGTCCTCTTTAAGCTATTTTCAGACTCTCTAAACATGAAAAGATAGCCAAGCGACCTTGCTATTTTCATGCTCGATAAAGTATTTGAAGAAAGCATTTGGTGGGCGATCATTTATCTCTTTTTGGTCTCATCGGACTATTTTACGAAAAAGGAACTGAGAGAGTTATCTTTTAAGTGTTTTTCCAGACTCTATAATCATGAAAAGCCTTCGAGTTTTCTATCTTTGGACTCGTTAAACAAACATCGACAGACCTGCAATGGGACCGAACCACTCCTTCTTAGGGTTCGTTAAACATACTCCGAAGGACTTATCCGAAGGATAATCTTATATCAACAAGCATATGTTATCCTCCTCAAGCTTGCGTAAAAATAAAGAGGTACTTTCCAGAAATGGTGGGGGAAAATTTGGGAAAGGGATATGTTTTCATCTTCATATTGATTGGCAGTAAGTGTCTCTCTTGAACATGACACCCACTATTCATTCTTTGAAGTCGATTTGTGAAATCCATTTGTCTCTCATTCGATTTGCTACAAGGTCATTCCCTGTGTTGTCTTTGATTCAATGCTTCCAAATCATTGGTCATGTCATTCATATGTTCAAGAGAAGTTCATTTGAAACCTCTATTGAGTCGGCCATCTATAGTTGTCCATTCTCTCTGTGTCGTCCTTCCCTGTGTCTAGTTCAACTTATATCATACTCTGTTCCACCTTCAAAATCTGTTACTCATTTCGTGTCATCGATGGGGGATACATCAAGGCCCTCCTGTGACGAGTTTTGTTCCATCAACTTCAGCTCATTATCCGAAAACAAGACTTAGAAATTCTTTGGTACCTTGGAACTTGCATGCCTCAATGGTAGGTTTCCTTGCTTTCGAAAATGGGTTTACATCATTGACCCCTGATCAAAAGATTTCGTCAGATGTTTGACTTCAACTCATTCATTCACATTCGAAGGATTGTACTAGAGTACCTTGGGAGTCATTGACATCAATGGTGATTTCCCTCGCACTTGTTAACGGTTTCATCAATGACCGGTAATCAAGTGGTTTCTACCATGTTCGACTTCGACACATGTAATCACATGGTTAGATTCGTACTTTTGGGCGACGAGATTGAAGACCCTAGATATCATCTCTTTGTCCAGGTTACGATGGAATATGCATAATCTGTGATGCATAGATCCATAGTGTATTCCTGGTGGCTATGCTATATTTTGACGGCATGGATCCATAGTGTATGATTGGTGGCCATGACCTATGTCTACAATATCATTCATCTATGATCTGAGTATGGGAATGCCTACCTCAGAATTAATATATATGATATTCTGCAGATGCTTCATTGTTTACAGGTTTCTGCTTAGGTGCGCTCTTGGTTTCCGAAACACACATGCAGCTTACAAAGTCTTTCGGTTGTCACTGATTGTAGCCTCATACTTTGGGGGGCATTATGTTACCCATGATTTTGGTCATCATGATGATGTATTGATGATGGTGTACACAGGCTCCTCATAATAACTTTCTCCTGAGAAAATTAGCATTCATCTCTTCCCAGAAAACATACTTTTGAAGAGAGTTCGTGGGTTGCTAATATACCAGGGTGCGAGAATGACCCATTCTCGCAGGCTGCCTTAAGATAGGGTGTGAACTTCTCACACTGTGTTGAATATATAGGGTGCGAACACATTCTAAAGCTTGGAAAAAGATGAATTCTCGATGGTTCTAGAAGGGAATCTTCTAGAAGAATGGGTTGGCATTCGAATGGTTATCCTTGTACTGGATTCCCTGATATTGTGGGATCATTCTTATCCAAGTAACCATCTCATTCTC
>ML776764.1:1332391-1367913 GCA_009831015.1 Picea engelmannii | reverse complement strand
CAAGTGTGTGTGTTGGATCCAAGAGCCATTGAAAGGAAGATTGCAACATCAAGGCAATCAGGTTGTAATCTTCTACTTTCAATTAATATGATACAGTGGCATGTCCTTTTCCCATAAAGCTATTCTCACTTTATTGTGTAATTCCTTGATCATACACATAAGTTGACATTTGAATATATTTTGCTATCTTCACTTTGGTTGGTTTGTGTTGTCTTGGTTCTGAATTCACGAGAGCGCCAAAGCGAAGCGGGAGAAACAGAGACCCTAGGAAGCGGTAGAAAGGTATGTTATTTGTTCCTCCCTACTAGCTAATTCAATGGTCAAAACTTAGGGAAAGGGTCATGTCCTGTCCTATTTTGTTCTAGATCCAGGTGGATCTAGGGAGATATGTTAGTGTCCGCACCTACCGATTAGTCCGATAACAGTTGCGTTCTCATAAATTTTCGAGCACGATAATGAACAAAGAGTGAACTCAAGGTTTTACTAAAAAACCCTAAAAAGTATTGATATGTGTAACGAAGAAAAAACAAATTACAGAACAAACATCCATGCTCCATTAATTAAGACCCTAGTATTATTCCTGCAAGAAACAAGACACTCACGAGACTATTAGACTTGAGGGTTATATCCAAATACATTTATATATTATAAAATATTATGAAAAAAGGTAAAAAGTGAAATAAATAAGAGTAAGAGTTCATTTTACCATTTCATTTGTATTGGTCAAAAACTTGTCTAAAACCCCCTTTTTCACCGCTTACTTCGGTTGTTGATTGCAGGGAGCATAGGTGACCATTTGGCGAATGGTCTCCACCAAGATGGTAAGATCTTCATCCTCTTCCTTTTGAATGGATTGAAATTCATTTTTAGTGGTTAAAATATGTTTTTTGGGTGAGTTTTTGGGTCGGTAGGCATGCGCTGGGGCCGCCGTAGGTAACTAGTATCCTACACTCACCTATGGAAATCCTACAATTTAACTGTAGCCCGGTTGCGGCGACTGAAAACCCAAAAAGAAATGCATGCGTTGGACCAAAAAGAATTAAAAAATTGATGATTAAAGTTGCTAACTTTCTTATCTCATCTCCATGCAGGTGTTTGATTGCCAAAATGTTCGAGTGGAGAGAATGAGAGAATGAGGATGATGACTTCATGTCTTTGAATGATACGGGCACCGTCAATTCCCTTCGTTTGTGTGGCTTGTTAAAGTTATTCAAGATTTAGGGCATGAGAGACCAGTTGAGACTATTAGAGTTCTTGGTCCACATGTGGGACGTGAACCAACAAGTGTTTCATGTGGATGCCCATGTTCTTTCCTTGAACATCGAATATATTTACCTTTTGACGGGGCTATCTCGTCATGGGGCACATGTGACCCTAACATGGGGTTGAGGTGGTGGCTTGCCAATGAGTAAGTACATCTGTCGACATTGTGAACCTGAGGCGAAGAGGTGAAAAGGTAAAGTGGCCATAAGAGGAGTTCAGGATCTGACTCTCATGACCATTCTCTTTACTATTTCACAGATGGTGGGAAGTGCTTCGCTGCACATGGCCCTCTAGAGTTATTTTTAATACGCCATTGAATGTATAGAACCTCGGGTGTTCAATTGGTGTGGCGGTGTGCTCTGTAGTATGAAGACACAACTCACTAAAAGAAAGAATGGAGACCTAAAGAAGTTTGGGTATGGGTCCATTTTGGTGTATTTCTTCTTAGAAAGAGACCCTCATTTGCGACTGCAGGTAGAGTGGGGAATACCATCCCCACAAAACCCAAGAATGAAATGGTGGTGCGACCTTATGGTGCGACATGTAGTGGGCCCCATTGTCAAGTACAATGATGCATTTTTTGACTGGTTAAGGCCCCAAATTTTGATGATTGATGATTATGCGTATGCTGGATTGGACTTTCGGGGTGATCCCGACTTGGTTCTCCCGACTTTTGGGGTGATCCCGACTTGGTTCTCCCGACTTTTGGGGTGATCCCGACTTGGTTCTCCCTAGTGCAGTAGCCAATTTTGTTATAGGATAAATCAGTAAATGCGGACATAAACTCATATCCCTGAGGGATTTCAGTGGGGATATATGGGTAAGAAAGATATTTTTTTCTTTATAGTGTTTTTGTGGATTTTCTAGGATATAAGATGTTTTTTGTGTCTTCGATCTAAACAATAATCAAAAAATTTTAACCATGCAGATGTAGGGCCACACCGACCTCCGGGCACATATCTAATCTAGAGATGAGGAGAGGCAGGTGTAGTAGTAGGATGGGATGCTGGAGACTATGAGGAAATGGAGAAGAACCTAGAGGGTCTAACAACAGGCATTCCCGACATCTCGATCGAGGAGATCCCGAGGCATTATCAATGCCATACTGTAAGCATGTCCGGCTCACTTAGTTGGTTACTTCGTAGAGTGGCACGGGCAGTAGTATTCTACCATGAGAAACATCCATGATGATATTTTGTAGAAGACATGGGCTTCATATCTTGATATTTTGGTCCTTGGATGGAAAACCTTTTTGTAAAACATTTTATCATTATATATATACATGAGGATTCTACTGACTTACTCTACTTCTATATACAATATATAATGTGTGATTGGATTTATAAATGTCTCAAATGTTTGTCTAACACATAATTAGATAGAGCATCAGTTAATGTATTTAGACATCTAGGAATGTGTTGATATTCAATATAATCAAAATAACGTTCCAAGACATGAATTCGTAGATATACTCGTAACAAAGTAGGACTTCAGATAGTATAGACATTATTTAACTAGAGCATTACTAGCTGTGAATCAAGTCAGACAACAAAGTGACGAATTCCAAGTGAAATAAAATTGGTCAATAATTCGATGATTGTGCTATATTCTGAAATATTATTGGTTGCACGACCAAGGAAAACACCTTGTAGACTAATAAGTTCATTGGTAGGTGCATAGATTGCCCAAGCAGTAGAAGATAGGTTATGAGTACTACGATTAGCACCATCGGCGAAGCCAATATAGGCTAGTGAGGACATTGACATCTGGAAACCAAGCACAACATAAGGTAAGTAGTTGGGGGTGGAAAAAAAATAACGAAAAGCACACAAAAGTAACACACAAGAGTATGGTACAGTAAAAATACAAGAAATCATGAAGAGATAGTCTAAGCATAGTACTTCTTCAAGTAAAGCCCATTTTTGGGTTCGCTCAAAGGAATTCCATCATAATATACTAGCTCGTACGCTCCCTTATATAACACTCATTTGACGATATATGGACCACGCCACATAGCTTCGAATTTTCTGGCTCCTAATAGATCACGATCTTGTTCATAGAGGAGAACTAGATCTCCCTTAAAGAAAACACGTAGTTTAACATGCTTGTCATATTGGGATTTTGCTCATTTTTTCTGGGTTTCAATAACTAGGGTGGCATCACGACGGGTCTCATATAATCGCATAAGATACAATAGATGTTCCTCTTCGACAGAGGTGTTTGGGAGAAGTTTGACGACTAGCTTCAAAGATGGTATTTCACATTCAATCGAGAGAATGACTTCAATTCCATAGACTAGTTGAAAGGGGGTAAATCCCATAGAAGAATTCACAGATGTCTGATAGGCCCATAATGCCGAAAACAAAATCGTGTGTCAGCTGGTGTTATGGATTCCTATTATCCGGCGAAGCATAGTGATAAGAATTTTATTTATTGCTTCAACTTGGCCGTTGACCTGTGGATAGTAGGGGGTTGAGTTTTCATACCGAAGACCCAACTTGTCGGTAAGTTTAAACATCATAAAGTTTAAAAAATTTATACCGTGATCAGTAACGATAGCTTACGGGATCCCTAATTTAGTAATAATATGATTAAATATGAAAAGGACTATAGTTTTCCCAGTATTGTTGAATGTAGGCATCACCTTGGCCCATTTTGTGAAATAATCCATGGCTACAATAATGTATCCATGCCCTCGGGCCGAGTGAGGGTTACATGTCATGAAATTGATACCCAATTTTGCGAAAGGTCTGACGAAAACTACAGGGTGTAAGGGAGCGGGATGTGATCTTATTTTATTATTGTACGTTTGGAAAGCATGGCATTTTATACGGTAGTAATACAATCCTTAAATAAAGAAGGCCAAAAATACCCTGCTCATAAGATCTTCTAGACAATAGCATACCCAGATATGTGACCACCACATGCTCCAGAATGGCATTCATTCAATGCTTTCTTAGCCTCGTCATAGGTGAGACATCATCGAAAAATGGAGTCAACCCCGTGGCGATAAAGAGTGTCACCTAGGATGATATATTGATGAGCTTGATATCGTATACGATGATAGTCAGCGCTAGATAGATCGGGGCAGAAAATTTGAGTCTAGATATATATAATGATATATACATACCAAAGGTCATCGGAACTGATCAAAAAAATATATTCATCAGGTAAAGAATCTTCTGCTACGTTTTATGTCTCAGTGCAGGGAAGGTTACACATCAGTTCAGAAAACACCAAATATTTCTTAGACTTAGTGCGTTCAAATTCTAATTCCAACTCTTGGAGAATCACTATCCATTTAGAGTAATTTCCCCCTATAAATTGGCGTGTAAGAATGTGTTTCATGGGGTTGCAATTGGAAATTACGGTAGTCTTGCGTAATAGGTTGTAGTGACGGAAACATTGGACAGCTTGAATAGCTTCCAAGGCCAGTTTTTCAACATGTAAGTATTTGGTTTCGGTGGTCATAATACTCCGACTCAAATAATAGATGACATGTTCATCATGTGAATCATATTCTTGGACTAGAACCACGATGATGGTACAGTCCAAGGTAGAGAGATAAAGGAAGTAATCTTGACTATAATCGGGTGGGAAAAGTAATGGGGTACGGGTTAAAGTTAGTTTCAAAGATTCAAAAGCTTTGTTGGCAGTGGAATTCCATACGAACTCAGAACCTTTCTTTAGTAGTCGAGTGAATCCGAGCATTAATTGAGCATAGTTTGGGATGAAACAACGTAAAAAAAATTCCTTCCCTTGCAAACTTTGAAGCTTGCAGAGTGAGGAAGGAGGAGGGAGATTGAGGATCGAGTCGACCTTCAAAGGATGGACCCCTATCCCTTGGAATGAAACGATAAAACCTATAAGTCAACTGGACTCCACACAAAAAACACATTTGTGTGGGTTTAAACTTATACGATAGAACCGCCAACGAATGAAAATGGCTCGGAGGTGTGTTGGATGGTCACTATGATGCATGGATTGTGTCGGTAGGTCATCTAGATATGGATGTATGATGTGCTTGATGTCCTGAAAAGAATAAGACATGGCACATTGAAAATTTGCACTAGCATTCTTTAAACCGAAGGGTAGTTTTCGGTAGGCAAAGGTTCCCCACGGACAAATAAAAGCGGTTTTGTGTTGATCCGCGAGAAAGATGTTGATTTGATTATAGCTGAAGAAACCGTTCATTAAAGAGCAGATTTCACTCCCAGCGCAATCGTTGATGATCTGGTCAACAAGGGGGTGGGAAATTTGTCCTTAGGAAAAGCTTGAGTGATATCCCTATAATCGACATAGACACAGATCGTACATTATTTCTTGTTAACCAGAATGAGATGGGATACCCAATCGGTTAAATCCACATGATAAATAAAGCCAGCATTAAGAAGTTTTTCGACTTCAATCTTAATAGCAGCTTCTTTATGGGGGTGGACCAGACGAAGTATCTATAGGATGGGTCTAATAGTCGGGTACGTCTTAATTTCTTGTATAACAATATCAGGGTCAAGGGTCAATACCCGAGATTTCTTCATAGCTCCAAGTGAAGATGTCATGAAACTCTTGGAAACGTGATTTATATGCGACAACCTCGTCAGTGGAGAATGAAGCTCCAATGTGAACATTTTCAACAACTCCAGGTTTAATTGATATGTTGAGGGGGATGGTGGGAAAAATATTACTTAAGTTCCCTTCATATAACACGTCGTGTGACGACTCAGGAATAGAGGAAATGACATCAATGATCGCCAGAATCGAGATCCGTTGGTAACTATGAATGGTGTGTTATTCGAGGAAGAGAATGGAATGATGATGTCCATCATCCCAAGGGGTGTATTCCATCGACATAACTGACATAATCATCTCGACCGTGGGAAAAATAACATGGAATGGGTCAGGAGATGAATCATCGAGAGATAGGGTAGAAGGGATTGCCAATTGAATGGCTTGATAAGAGGATTCAACTGGACTTAAAGTCATTTGGTTGTCATATCGAGGATAATCACCGGGTTCGGGTATGACCCATGGGTCGAAATATGTGTGATTTTTGCGAACGAAGGTGGAAATCATGTTGATCGAGGCAAACAAAGGAGGTGGAGCATCGGGAGGTGGGATTGGAAACGTACCCATCAAATTTGAATCTTTAAGTAGGCACACACCGACATTCTCATACCCAGGCGGTGTGTTCGCGATAAAAGGTACGTTGCTAGTACGGGTGTCAAAGTTGAAAAAGGCTAGTTGGTCAACAGTAATGACCTTTCCCTGATGTGGAAAAGTAAAACACGAAAAAAAGTAGACACAACGACGCACATCGCATAAATCCAGCTACATCCAAGTAAGAGGTTATAATTGAGAGGTGCATCAAAGACCTCAACTTCAACATAGACTGATTTTCCCTCTAACGCAATAGGCAACGAAGGAAGTACACTGTAGGGATTAAATTCATAGCCATTGAAGGATTTAAGCTTGTTATTTGATTCCGTAAGAGGAGGATAGACGATGGCTTCCTAGCATGCAACAAACATTACACACGTGGAGGCACGCTCATCAATAACAATCCTACAGATGTTCTTGTCAGAAACAATGACTTGTGTTTGGAATGCTAGTTGAGGGGGGAGTCTTGGAATGTGATCTTCGAGGTAAAAAATTATCAAATTTGTATTTGTAGGATCAATTCCACCGATAGACTTTAGCATTGCATTCTGTTGAGTAGGGTAGCTTTGAAGGACTTTGAGAGCCGACATCGCAGAAGGTGCTTGCGCCAGAGCTTATACAATAGTGTATTTTTTAGTAGCACGTGGATGAGGGTTGAAGGTGGAATTTCGAACAACACCCTTTGGGGGATGGTGAAGAAATTTATCGAGACTCGGTCGTTCAAGATGAAGAGGATCGTTGGGAGGTGAACTTGGGGGAGGTTTTTGAACCAAAGAAGGTGGTATATCATCAACCTTCTCCTTTGAGGAAGAGTAATGTTTGGCCCGAGTGGTAAGTGTGACATCATTCATTCGAGAATCACTAGTACACATGAGTATATAATAAGTAGCGGAGGGAGAGGGTTGGTCATGGATGAACAATTGGGCCTACTGTTGAGAAGGGAAAGGTTGAGACAAAACAGAAGGTGTGTGAGGTTTCGCGGTCCCTTGGAGGAACTTGGTAACCTCAGCCCATCTTGGAAAATCTCTTGTATAGTGATCATCACCACATATAAGGAAAGGGTATCAAGGTTTGCGCTTATCCTTATCATCAGTAGGTTGGGTTTTGGCTTTCTCAGATTGCAGGTTATTTTTATCCTCCTTATTCTTACCCTTCCCTTTTTGAAATTTATTCTTTCCGGTAGGGGTAGATTGAACAAAGTTAACCTCAGAGGTTTTTCCGACGGGAGGGGTAGGAGACAGAGCATTTTGAACATTAGAAGCATTAGAATTGGGGTTGGTTGGAGAGGCTTGCGTATTTTGAGTTTTAGCATGGAAAGTGCCAATCACACTATCAGCTACATGAGAAGAAGCAAGGGTAGTTGAGGTAGCAGTAGTAGAAGGGAAAGGTGCATCAAGGAGTAAGTCGTAAAGAGTACCTGTTTGTGAATAAAGGAGGTCAATGTATTGAGCGCGACTGATAGCCTATTATTCAGTGAAAAATCCACCCATGGAAATATCATGAGAGATCTCATTCACAAATGATTTCGTGAACCACTCTGCCAATAACGCATTGGGAAGATCGAGTTTGATCAAACTTCATCTTCGTCTCAGCTCATGAATGTGATCATAGATGTCAGTGGCCTTAGTTTGCTTGAAGGAACTCAGGATATCGATTCATGTTTCATAACGGATCGGTAATTGGTAGTGTGTAAGGAAAACCATGGATAGGGTATTAAAGTCAGTGAAGAAACCTCATGGTAGTTCTATATACCACATTGCAGCCGAACCTGTGATAGTTCGTAACCAAATGGAATCATCCATCAAAGTGTTGGATGAACACCAAAGGTGGAAAGTCATGACATGGTTGTTTGGATCCTCTACTAGTTTACCGTCAAATTTTGGAATGTCGGACAATAATTTGGCTGGTATAACGGGCCCATGGGGAGAATGTAGGATAGGATCATTCAAGATTCTATACAAATCAGGTATATCCAAAGTGTCTAAAAAGGGTAATTGTCTATTCACAAGTGGATACTAGTGACTTTGGGGAGGGATTCTCGTCGGTATACCAGTAGGACCATAAGCAATTTTTATGTTAGGTGAAGTTCCTAATAGATTCAAACATGTGTGCAGAGGCATGTAGCCCATAAGGTTGCACTGATTGGGGATGTTCCCTTGGGGAGGGAAACTAGGTTGAACATTCGAACCCCAAATGGGATTGGAAGAACCAAGGTATGGCTACCCCGAGCTAGGAGGTATAAAAGAGCTAACTTGAGGTTGTTTCCCCCCAGATGATTGTGGATTTCCTTGAATAAGAAGATTCCAATACTGGGCTAGTGATCAGGGGATGTTCTGTCCATATTTTGGATTATATCCGTCGATTGGGGGTTGTCCTCCAAGTAAGGATGATGCCCCAATTGGGTCTGGCCTCCAAATTGAGTTTTCCCCGCTGGGTTATACTGTCCCCTAATAGGAATCTGATAACCAGAAGTGAATAATGGAGTAGAAATTGGAAAGGTTGTAGAGCTGTCGGGTTCGAATCCTCCTATAAAAGGTGGATAAGACCCTCTGGAGAGGAATTGGGATGGTGCCAGAATAGAACTTGAAGCAACATTAGACCCAAGAGGAGTAAAGACTCCAGAAGCTCCGGATGGAACTTGGGTAGGAATGGGGATAGAAGCATTCAAAGAATTATACCCAAGAGGGAGTGATGGGATTTGTATAGATGAACATGGTGTACCAATAGGAGGTTGGCTATCAACCGTGTCCACAGTGGGGTTAATAGTAGTGTTTGGGACCATTGGTGAGTGAGCTTGCTAAAGAGGGATAGTTTAACTAGGGCCATTCTCTGAACCAGCAAAAAATAGGAAGTTGTACTATTAAATTGATCTAAAGGTATCATAAATGTAGTATATGTCTCGGGTGGTTCAGAAATGATAGGTATCTCTACTTCTGCCTCTAATTCGGGGGGGTTCCACCTAGAAGTCAGAGTTTGAGATATGTCTATGGTCCAAAAAGGATCCTCATTTTTTAGGCTAACAAGGATTCCAGTTGGTATTCCAGAAGTGTCAACAACAAGTTATCCATACAAGTTCAGTTAGAGAATACATCTCTCATATCCACGAGGTAAGAGGAACATGTCCAAAGAATCAGAAACAATTCGAAAAATTTCTAAAGAGACAGTTCTCTCTGCTTGTGAAGGTATGTGGTCTTGGATCTCACTCTTTTGAGGAGAGTCCTCTGGTGGATTTTGGAGGGAGGGTTGAGAAACTTCTAGATATTCCAGAGGTAGTCCTTGCATCCTACGCAAACGATGTGGAGGGTCAATGTTGACCGAGCCAAAAATTTTAGAGAAAAAATCTATGGCCAACTATGTAAACAAACAACACTCACTAGTAGAATCTAGGTGTTACACATTATTTTGGTCACTCTGATGATGACCCCATAAGCATGTGTTCAGGCTTCCAAAACAATATTTCACATGAGGAAAATGGTTGAGTTCTTCCCTTACAAGGCACATTTTTAGAATGACATCGCAGGCTGACAGTGGTACACAGTGTGGAAATCAAAGATTTCCATAGGTTTCTCTATGCCTGGCCTGCGGGATTTATGCATGCTGCTATATAGGCAAGGTGTGACAATGTTTGAATGTAAGGAAAGAAATAAGTTTCACGAAGTTTTTAGAAGGACAATCTTCTAGAATGTGAGGTGGCATATCTTACTGGATTTTCTGATTTGGTGGGATCATCCTCATCCTAATAACCACTTCATCTTCTCCTATATAATAATGGATTTCTCATGGAAAAGGTTAAGCAAGGTCAAGAAATATTGAGCAAGAATAAGATGAAGACTGTGTGAAGAATCCTAATACAATTGATGCTTGAGGCCTCCATTTGTCCATCAAGCTTTGTGGATTATCTTCATGCAAATTTGGAGCAAGTGTATGTGTGTGTTGGAACAAAGGACCATCGAAACGGAACTTGCGACATCAAGGCACTCTGTTTGTATATTCCACTTTTACTTAATATGATACAATGGCACGTCTTTTTACAATAAAATCATTAGCATTTTGTTACATGACTGCTTGATCACATGTCTAGGTCTCCATTGAATCTACAATTCTTTCTTTCACTTTGGTTGGTTTGTGTCATTACAGGTCTGATCTCACAAGAGCACCGTAGCGATGCAGGGACAACAGAGATATAAGGAAGCGATATATAAAGGTATGTCATACATTCATTCTTTGATGATAAATTCAATGATAGAAACCTAGGGAAAGTGTCATGTCTTGTCTTGTTTTGTTCTAGATCTAGGTGGATCTAGGAAGATTAGTTTATGTCCACATTCACCAATTATTCGATAACAAAATTGCAGACTCCACTAGGGATAATCGCTTGATTGTGTTTTTTTGTTGCCCATTTTCTCTTTACCTATTATTTTCGTTTGAAATCAGTCTTTGAGTCTGTGGGAGATCCATTCAAACTCTCTGGATTTAAAAATACACTTACATTCTTTTCCCTTTTCTCAGAATTTCTTGATTTAAAAACACCTCCGCACTATACCTTATACATAGCCTGCGGAAACCTCCAATTTCCGCACCCTGGTTGTTTGCTTCAATGCGGGATTTCCACACCCTATCTGTTTATAGCCTGTAGAATATCTTGATTTCCACACTGTGATATGCTACCATCCTGCAACGACATTTGTGAAATTTTGTGAGTTGGGTCTTAGCCTCTGTTGATGCCCAGTTTTTTCTTTAACCAACTGGAAAGGATTTTTAATACCAACATATGACTTTTTTTTGAACATTTTACTTGTTGTTGATTGGTTTTCGGAGATTGAAAATCTCTCGTAGTCATTTACCAGTTTTCTTTTTTGTTTTTAACAACAAGGGTATAATCTCTGAGCTTATATCTGAGTGCTTGTTCGATTACAAATCTTTGATTGGATTGATTACGTATTCTGGATTTCTTGATGATTGAGAAGTTGCCTCTTCATTTGTATTTGAGGAAATAATTTCTCATCATTTTTTATTTTTTGTCTTCATTGAAAGTTTGATTTGGGTGCTTGTTGAAGGTATAGATTTTCTTGGATTTCTTGTATTTTTTCTACCATGCCCTTCGTCTGGTCTTAGAAAGGAAACATTTGAAGTTATCCTTTCGTTTGAATAAACATATATAAGAAAATTTATTGCATTTAAGAGAAGAGAACATGAAGAACTTCATTGTTTATTGGTTGTTTGAAATTGTATTAATTTAAAGAAAAAGGAAGTATATTTTGTAGTTTACATTATTCCAGAAACACCTTCTCCCTATTGTAGATAGAATTCATTGAACAAAAAATTTGCATCATTCATTTTATATTTGCATATTGTTGGGTCAAGGTCTTACACGACATTGGTTTCATTTCCGTCTCCCTCTTGCGTAACAACAACCTTTAAAAATATTGCGAAAATCTAAAATTTAACTAGTAACTTTTTCTAGGGCTCTTTTACACCAACATTAGCTAGGCTAGATCTTTGGAATAGGAAGTGAGACACACTCTCCAAAGCACAAAAAACACAATAGAATATTTTGATAGGGAGTGTAAAATTCCATTTGCAACATTTTTTCCTGGGAATCCCTTCTCACACAAGGGTCAAAACTGAGGTCGCATTGAGATTAACAGAGTTACTCACCCTCCTTT
The DNA here is from genome assembly GCA_009831015.1 of Picea engelmannii. NCBI lineage: Eukaryota > Viridiplantae > Streptophyta > Pinopsida > Pinales > Pinaceae > Picea > Picea engelmannii. The sequence continues at coordinate 1,355,827 of ML776764.1, read as the reverse complement.
GTTGGTATTGGTGTAGAGATTGCGCATATTATGGGGGTCGCTTGAAGGTATACCCACAATGATGAGTGGAAGCCTATCAAGTTGATTTTGGGCTAAATACCCTACCCTTGCGCATGGATTAGATTGTCGACTATCCCCCTAAGCATCGTTGTTGTTTTTGGTAGACTTAGTTGCATATCTTCTTAGGGTCTTACGCAAGGTGACTATGGAGGGGAAAGTCTTCACGGTACCTAGAATCGACATTGGCCAGACTCACTAAGGCTCCTTGGAGGGTATACCCATAATTATGTGTGAGATCTTGCACCAGGGTGTATGTCCGTTAAGCAGGTCGTCAATGTAACTTTTACACCCTAACCCAACCCCTTCCTATCTTGAATTCACGACATTGGATTTCATCACCAACTAGTGACTTTGGAACAAGAATATTTTGTTTGCTTGGTTTTGGTTCCTAGATTTTACTCGCAAGTGTTGTTTGTTTACATAGTTGGCCATAGATTGTTTCCGTAAAATTTTTGGTTCGGCCAACATTGACTCTCCACGCCATTCACGTAGGATGCAAGGACTACCTCCGAAAGATCCGGAAGTTTCCCAACCCTTTCCCCCTAATCCACAAGAGGACTCTTCTCAACAGAGTGAGATCTGGGACCACATACCTTCATAAGCGAAGAGAACTAGATCTTTAGAATTTTTTTGAATCATTTTCGATTCTTTGGATGCTTTCCGCTTACATCCTGGATATGAGAGACGTATTCTCCGACTCAAATCATCCAGAGAAATTGTTGTTGACACTTCTGGAATACCAGCTAAAGTCCTTACTGGCCTTGAAAATGAGGATCCTTTTTGGACCACTGACATATCTCAAACTCTGACTTCTAGACAAAACCCTCCCAGATCAGAGGCAAAAGCTGAGATACCTGTCATTTCTGAGCCACCCGAAACATCTACTACAATTTAGATAACTTTAGATTATTTTAATAGTACAACCTGTTATTTCTTTGTTGGTTCAAAGGTTGGTCCTAGCTCAACTATACCTCTTTAGTAGGCCCATTCCACAATGGTCCCAAAAACTACGATTATCCCCACCGGGAACATGGTGGCCAACCAACCTCCTATTGGTACATCGCGTTCGTCTAGACAAATCCCATCACTCCCTCTTGGGTATAATGCCTTCAATGCTTCTATCCCTATTTCGACCCAAGTTCCATTCGGAGCTTCTGGAGTATTTACTCCTCCTGGGTATAATTTTTCTTCCAGTTCTATTCCGACGCCATCCCAGTTCCTCTCAGGAGGGTCTAATCGACCTTTTATAGGAGGTTTCAGACCCAATAACTCTAATACCTTTGGAATTTCTACTCTGTTATTCACTTCTGGTTATCACATTCCTGTTGGGGGATAGTATAACCCAGGGGGAAAAAATCAATTTGAAGTTCAAACCGAAATTGGGGCATCATCCTCACCTGGAGGAAAATCCCTACTCGGAGGATATAATCCTCAGTATAATCCATAGTATGGACAAAACATCTCCAGATCACTAACCCAGTATTGAAATCTTCTTATTCAAGGGAATCCACTATCGTCTGGGTGGAAACAACCTCAGGTTAGCTCTTTTATACCCCCTAGTTGGGGCCAATCATACCTCAGTTCTTCCAATCCCATTTGGGGTTCAAATGCTCAACCTAGTGTCCCTCCCCAAGGGACCATCCCCAATCAGTACAACCCTGTGGCCTACCTGCCTCCGCACACATGCCCGAATCTGTTAGGACCTTCGCCTCACATGCAAACTTATTATGGTCCTACTGGTCTACCGATGGGAATCCCTCCCCAAAGTTACCAATATCCTCCTGTGAATAGAAAATTACCTTTTTTATCCACCTTGGATCTACCTAATTTGTCTAGAATCTTGAATGCTCCTATCTTGCATTCTCCCCACTGGCCCGTGATACTGGCCAAACTACCATCTCACATCCCAAAATTTGATGGTAAATCGGGAGAGGATTCGAACAACCATGTCATGAATTTCCACCTTTAGTGTTCATCCAACTCTTTTATGGATGATTACATTCGGTTAAAACTCTTCCAATGAACTCTGACGAGCTTGGCTACAAAGTGGTATATAGAACTACCACGAGGTTTCTTCACTGAATTTAATAATCTAGACATGGATTTCCTTACACAATACCAGTTACCGATCCATTATGAAATAGGAACTGACATCCTGAGTTCCTTCAAACAAACTAAATCCACTCACATATCTGATCACATTCATGAGTGGAGACAAAGATGACGTTTGATCAAAATCGATCTTCTCGATCATTTATTGACAGAGTGGTTCATGAAATCAGTCATGAATAATATATCTTGTGATATTTCCATGGGTGGAGTTGTCACCGAAGAATAGGCTATTAGTCGTGCTTAGTACCTCGACCTCGTTTATTCATAGATGGGTACTCTTTATGACTTACTCCCTGCTGCACCTCACCCTTCTACTATCGCTACTTCAACTACCCTTGCTGCTTCTCATGCGACTGAAGATGTGATTGGCACTTTCCATGCTCAACCTCAAAATATGCAAGCCTCTCCCACCAACCCCAAGTCTAATGCTTCTAATACTCAAAATGCTTCGTCTCATACTCCTCCCACCGGAAAAACCTCTGAGGTTAAATCTGTTGAATATACCCTTGTCGAAAAGAATAAATCTAAAAAAGGGAAGGGTAAGAATAAGGAGGATAAAAATAACCCACAGTCTGAGAAAGATAAAACCCAACCTGCTCATGATAAGGATAAGCACAAACCCTGATACCCTTTCCTTATCTGTGGTGACAATCACTATATGAAATATTGTCTAAGACGGGTCTAGGTTACTAAGTTCCTCCATGGGACCACTAAACCTCCCACACCTGTCATTTTGTCTAAACCTTTCCCTTCTCAATAGCAGGCCCAACTAGTCATCCATGACCAACCCTCTCCCTCCACTACTTCTTATGTACTCATGTGTACTAGTGATTCTAGAAAGAATGACATTACATTGACCACTCTAGCCAAAGATTATTCTTCCTCAAAGGAGAAGGTTGACGATATACCACCTTCATTGGTTCAACAAACTCATTCAACTTCACCTCCCAACGGTCCTCTTCATCTCCCTCCCCCAAAGGGTGTTGTTCGAAAGTCTGCCTTCAAACCTCATGCACGTGCTGCTTAGAACTATAGTATTGTAGAAGATATGGCGCAAGCACCTTCTGCGATGTCGTCTCTCAAAGTTCTTCAAAGTTGACTTGCTTAATGGAAGGTACTTCTAAAGGCTATCGATGGAATTGATCCCACAGATACAAATTTGATAATTTTTTACCTTGAATATCACATTCTGAGACTCCTCCCTCAACTAGCATTCCAAATACAAGTTTTTGTCTCCAACAAGAACATTTGTAGGACTATTATTGATGAGGGTTCCCCCACATGTGTAATGTTTGTTACCTGTTGGAAATCCATCGGCTCTCCTCCTCTTACTGAATCACATAACATGCTTAAATCCTTCAATGGATCTGGCTTTAAACCCTACAATGTACTTCCTTCATTGTCTATTACGTTGGAAGGAAAATCGGTCAAAGTTGTAGTTGAGGTCTTTGATGCACCTCTCGATTATAACCTCTTACTTGGTCGTAGCTGGATTGATGTGATGCCCGTCATTGTGTCTACCCTTTTTCGTGTTTTACATTTTCCACATCAGGAAAAGGTCATCACTGTCGACTAGCTAGCCTTTTTCATCTCTAACACCCATACTAGTAATGTACCTTTTATCACGAAGACACTGCCTTAGTATGAGAATGTTGGTGTGGGCCTACTTAAATATTCCACTCTAATGGGAACGTTCCTGATCCCACCTCCCGATGTTCCACCTCCTTTTGTTGCCTCGATCAACATTATTTCCAAAATCACATGACATGTTATATGAAGGGAAATTAAGTAATATTTCACCCACCATCCCCCTTGACATATCCATTAAACTTGGATTTGTTGAAATTGTTCATATCGGAGCTCCGTGCTCCACTGACGAGGTTGTCGCATATAAGTCACTTTTCCAAGAGTTTCGCGACATCTTCGCTTGGAGCTATGAAGAGATGTCGTGTATTGACCCTGATATTGTTGTACATGAAATTAAGATGTACGTGGGCGCTAGACCCGTCCGACAGAGACTTCATCCTATCCACCCTCATAAAGCAGTTGCTAATAAGCTTGAGGTCGAAAAACTTCTTAAAGGTGGATTTATTTATCCTGTGGCTTTAACTGATTGGTTATCCAATATTGTTATGGTTACCAAGAAACAAGGTACAATCCGTGTCTATGTCAATTATAGGGATATAAATCAATCTTTTCCTAAGGACAACTTTCCCACCCCCTTCATTGACCAGATCATCGACGATTGCGCCGATAGTGTAATATTCTCTTTAATGGACAGTTTCTCTGGCTACAATCAAATCAACATCTTCCCTGTGGATCAACACAAAATTGATTTTATTTGTCCTTGGGGCACCTTTCCCTACCAGAAACCACCCTTTGATTCAAAGAATGTCGGTGTGACTTTTCAACATGCCATGTCTTATGATTTTCATGATATTAATCACATTGTACAGACATATCTAGATGAAATACTGACGCATTCCATGCATCATAGTGACCATCCAACACACCTATGAGCCATATTTCTTCATTGTTAGTTCTATTGTATACGCTTAAACCCACACAAATGTGTTTTTTGTGTGGAGTCCGACCGAATTCTAGATTTTATCGTGTCACGCCTGGGGATCAGGTTCGATCCTTTGAAGGTCGAGGCGATCCTCTATATCCCTCCTCCTTCTCACCAACTTCAAAGTTTGCAAGGGAAGGCAAACATTTTACGTTGTTTCATACCAAACTATTCTCAATTAACGCTCAAATTTACTCGACTACTTAAGAAAGGTTCGTATGGGATTCTAATGCCAACAAAGCTTTCAAAGATTTGAAACTGAATTTAACTCATACCCCATTACTTTTCCCACCCTATTATAGTCGAGATTACTTCCTTTATCTCGCTTATTTGGACTCTACCATTGCCATGGTTCTAGTCCAAGAAGATGATTCACACGATGAACATGTCATTTATTATTTGAGTCGAAGTCTCACAACTACCGAAGCTGAATACTTACATGTTGAAAAAATGGCTTTGGTAGTTGTTCAAGCTATCCAACGTCTCTGTCACTATATATTACTACACAAGACCACTGTAATTTCCAATTGCAACCCCATGCAACACATTCTTACACGTCAATTGCTAGGGGGAAAATACTCCAAATGGATTGTAATTCTCCAAGAGTTTGACTTAGAATTCGAATGCGCTAAGTCTAAGAAATCCTTGTTTTTTATCGAACTGATATGTGACCTTCCTTGCACTAAGACAGATATTGTAGCAGAGGATTCTTTACCCAATGAATCCCTTTTTCTGATCAGTTTTGATCACCTTTCGTATGGAGATATCATTATCTATCTCCAAACTCATAATTTTTGACCTGATTTATCTAGCACTAACTGTCGTCGCATACGTTACCAAGCCCATCAGTACATTATTCTCGGTGACACTCCTTATCGTCGTGTGGTTGACTCTATTTTTCAACAATGTCTCACCTATGATGAAGCTAATAAAGATTTGAATGACTGCCACTCTAGAGAATGTGGTGGTCACATGTTTGGGTATGATACTACCCAGAAGATCTTACGAGAAGGGTATTTTTGGCCTTCTTTTTTTAAAGATTGTATTATTGCTGTCAAAAAATTCCATGCTTGCCAAACGTACAATAATAAAATAAGATCACACCCCGCTCCCTTACACCCTGTAGTTTCCATTGGACCTTTCATGAAATGGAGCATTGATTTTATGACATGTAACACTCACTCGGTCGGGGGCATGGATACATTATTGTAGCCATGGATTATTTTACAAAATGGGTCGAGGCGATGCCTACTTTCCACAATACCGAGAAAACTGCAACTCTTTTCATATTTAATCACATTATTACTTGATTCAGGATCCAACAAGCTATTTTTATTGATCAATGTAGCCATTTTCAAAACTTTATGATGTCTGAACTTACCAACAAGTTCGGTCTTCCTCAACCCCCTACTATCCACAGGCCAATGACCAAGTTGAAGCAATAAATAAAATCCTTATCACTATGCTTCGTTGGATAATAGGAATCCATAATACCACCTGGAACATGATGTTTTTTTCGGCATTATGGGCCTATCGGACGTCTGTGAAGTCTTCTACAAGATTTACCCCCTTTCAACTAGTCTACGACATTGAAGTCGTTCTCCCGATTGAATGTGAAATACCATATTTGAAACTAGCCATCGAATTTCTCCCAAACACCTATGCCGAAGAGGAACATCTATGGTATATTATGCAATTATATGAGACCCATTGTGATGCCACCCTAGTTATTGAAACCCAAAAGAAACACATAAAATCCCAATATGACAAGCACATCAAGCCGCGTGTTTTCTCTGAGGGAGATCTGGTTCTTCTCTATGAACAATATCATGATCTGCTAGGAGCTGGAAAATTGAAAGCTATGTGGCGTGGTCCATAGATCGTCAAACAAGTGTTAGAGAAGGGAGCTTACGAGTTAATAGATTATGATGGCATTCCTTTTAGTGAACCCAAAAATGGGATTTAATTGAAGAAGTATTGTGCTTAGAATGTCTCTGCATAAGTGCTTGTACTTTTACTGTACCATACTCTTGTCTGTTACTTTTGTGTGTTTTTAATTATTTGGTTTCGATCCCCAAATGATTACCTTGCATTGTTCTTGGTTTCCAGATGTCGACATCTTCTCTACCCTATATTGGCTTCGCCGATGGTGCTAATTGTAGTACTCAAAACCTAGCTTCTGTTGCTTGGGCAATCTATGCACCCACCAACAAAATTATCAGTTTACAAGGTGTTTGCCTCGGTTGTGCAAGCAATAATATAGCATAATATAGAGCAATCATTGAATTATTGACCGATGCTATCTCACTTGGGATTCATCACTTCATTGTATGATTTGATTTGCAACTAGTAGCACTCTAGTTAAGTAATGTCTACACTATCTGAAGTCCTACTTTGTTATGGGTATATCTACGAATTTGTCTCTTGGAATTTTATTTTGATTATATTGAATATCAAAACATTCCTAGATGTCTAAATACATTAACTAATGCTCTAGCTAATTATGTGTTAGACAAACATTTGAGACATTTATAAATCCAATCACACATTACACATTGTATATAAAAACAGAGTAAGCCGGTAGAAGCCTCATGTATATATATAATGAAAATGTTTTACAAAAAGTGTTTTCCATCCAAGGACCAAAATATCAAAATATAAATCCCATGGCTCCTACAAAATAGCATCACAGATGTCGCTTGAAATAGTATCATGGATGTCACTTGTTATAGCACTCTACTGCCCGTGCTACCCGACGAAGTAACCGACTAAGTGAGCCGGACACACCTATAGTATGGCATTGATAATGCCTCAGGACCTCCTCGATCAAAATGTCGGGGATTTCTGCCATCAAGCCTTCTAAGTTTTTCTACATCGACTCATAGTCATCGACATCCCACCCTGCTACCACACGTGCCTCTCCTCACCTCTAAATCAGAGATGTGCCCAAAGGTCAATGTGGTCCTACATCTGCAATGCAGTCCTACATCTGCATAGTCAAAAGTCTTTGATTATACTTTAGATCGAAAACAAAAAAAACATCTAATATCCTAAAAAACCACAAGACACTATAAAGAAAAACATGTCTTTCTTACCTAGATCTCCTCACTGATATCCCTCAAGGAGAGCCAAGTCGGGATCACCTTGAAATTCTAGTCTGACATACGCATAATCATCAATCATCAAGATTTGGGGCCTTAACCAGTCAAAAAATTCATCATTGTACTTGATAATAGGGCCTGCTATGCACTGAGCCAGAAGGTCACACCACCATTTCATTCTTGGGTCTTATGGGGCTAGTATCCCCCACTCTTCCTATAGCTGCAAATGAGGGACTCTTTCTAAGAATAAAGACACCAAAATGGACCCATACCAAAACTACTTTAGGTCTCCTCTCTTGCTTTTAGTGAGTTGTGTCTTAATACTACGGAGCAGACCATCACACCAATTGAATACTTGAGGTTCTAGACATTCAATGGCATATTGAAAGTAACTCTGGAGCGCTATGTGTGGCGACGTGATTCTTTCCATCCATGCAATGGTAAAGATGATGGTTCTGAGAGTCAAATCCCACACACCTCAGATAGCCACTTTACCTTTGCGCCTTTCGACATCTGGTTCATAGTGCCGATGGATATACTCACTCATTGGCAAACCACCACCTTGACCTCCTGTCAGAGTCACACATGCCCCATGATGAGATAACCCTCTCAGAAAGTAAATATCCTCAATGTCCAAGGAGAGGACATGAACTCCCACATGGAATACTTGTTTTTATGCATCCCACATATGGACCAAGTACTCTAATGGTCTCCATTGGGCTCTCATGCCCTGCACTTTGAAAAACTTAAATAAGCCACATTGTCGAAGAGCATCAATGGTTATTGGATCATTCAAAGCCATTGAGTCGTCATATTCATTCTCACGTTCTCTCCATTCCAAGATTTTTGGAATCAAACACCTGCATGGAAGTAAGAGAGGATAGTTAGCACCCTTATCCAACTTTTTTGGAATTCTTTTTGGTTCAACTCTTGCTTTTATTTTTTGGTTTTTGAATGCCACAACTAAGCTTCAGTTATAGTGAGGGATTTTCATAGGCAATCCATTGGGTACCTATGGAAATCCTTGATTTCCGTGGTGCCCAATATTGGCCACCTACGGTGGCCCCAATGCATGCCTACTGGCCCAAAAGTTGCCCAAAAAATCATTTTTTCACCACCAAAACCAAATTTTAAACCATTGAATAGGAAGAGGATGAAGGACTTACTATTTTCAAGGAAACCGTTTGTCAATTGATCGCCTGTGCTCCTCGAAATTGCCCACTGAAGTAAGGGGTGAAAAAGGGGTTTTTAGACAAATTCTTGACAAAATACAAATGAAATGGTAAAAAAGAACTCTTACTCTTATTTATTTCATTTTTTACCCTTTTTCATAATATTTTATATGATATAAATGTATTTGGTTAGTTTGGTTATAAACTAATAGTCTTGTGAGTGTCTTGTTTCTTGCAGGAAGAAGGCTAGAGTCTTAATTAACGGAGTATGGATCTTTTTTCCCTATTTTCTTTTCTCTTAGTTATGCATATCGATACGTTTTAGGTTTTTTTAGTAAAACCTTGAGTTCACTCTTCATTCGTTCTCGTGCTCGAAAATTTATGAGAACGTAACCGAGTATACTTTTGTGATCCTTTCGTACTTGTCTTGGTAACATGAAAAGTGACACATGTGGAGTATCATTTAAGCTCTTTTCACACTCCATAAAAATAAAAAGATTTCCGAGCGACCTTGTTCTGTTCATGCTCGTAAAAGTATTTGAATAAAACATTTGATGGGCAATAGTTTATCACTTTTTCAGTCTTGTCGAACTATTTTACGAAAAAGGAACTGAGAGAGTTCTCTTTAATGTGTTTTTTAGACTCTATAAACATGAAAAACTCCCAAGTTTTCTATCTTTGTACTCATTAAACAAACATTGAAAGACCCACATGGGACCGAACCACTCCTTCCTAGGGTTCGTTAAAAATACTCCAAGGCACTCGTCCAAAGGATGAGATTATATCCACATGCATATGTTATCCTCCTCAAGCTTGCGTAAAAATAAAGAGGTACTCTCCAGAAATGGTGGGGGGGAATTTGAGAAAGAGATGTGTTTTATGTACCTGTGTTAGTGGCAGTACTAGTCTCTCTTGAACATGACACCCCCTTCGTCATTTGAATCCAGGTTAGGAAATCCATTTGTATCTCATCTGGCCTTCCTTGAATTCATATCTTGGGTCATCTTTGAGTCAATTCTCCCAAGACCAGTGTCGTGTCATTCATATGTTCAAGAGAAGTCCAAACAAGCCATCCCTTGAGTCGACCATCTGCATTGTCATTTCTTACCATGTCGACCTTCCCTATGTCAGTTTCAAATCATTTTCATACTTTGATCTACCCTTAATCTGTTACTTATTTTGTGTCACTGATGGGGGATACATCAAGGCCCTCCTATGACGAGTCTTTTCCTGTCGACCTCAACTCATCATCTAGGAACAAGACTTAGAAATCATTTAGTACCCTAGAGCCTGCATGCCTCAATGGCAGGTTTCTTCGCTCTTGACTGTGGATTCACATTGTTGGTCCCTGATCGAGAGATTCCATCGAGTGTTCAACTTCATCTCATTTATTCACATTAGTTGGATTGTACTAAGGTACCTTGGGATTCATTGACATCAATGGTGATTTTCCTTGCACTTGTTAACGGTATTCATCAATGACCGGTAATCAAGTGGTTTCTACCATGTTCGACTTCAACCCCTGTAATCGCATGGTTAGATTCATACTTATGGACAATGGGATTGAAGACCCTAGGTCTTATCATTTTTTTCCCAAGTTGCGATGGAGTATTTATGATTTGAATTGGCCCACAGATCCACTTTGTATGTCTCGTGGATGTGTTTGAATTTACACTTTCTAATACATAGATCCATGGTGTATTTCTGGTGGCTATGTAGAATTTTGATGACATGGATCCATAGTGTATAATTGGTGGCCATGCCTTGCATTTATGATTTCAATCACTTGTAAACTAAGCATGGTAATTCCTACCTCATAAATGGTATAATTCTATGTGGATTCTTGATTATTTGCAGGTCCCTGATTGGTGCACTCTTTGTTTCTGACACACACACACATTTTACAAAGTATTTCGGCTGTCACATGTTCCAACCTCATACTTTGGGGGGCATTCTATTACACATTATTTTGGTCACTCTGATGATGACCTTATAGGCATGTGTTCAGGATTCCAAAACAAACTTTCACATGATGAAAATGGTTGAGTTCTTCCCTCACAAGGTACATCTTTAGAATGACGTCGCAGACTGATAGTGGTACACAATGCGGAGATTAGGGATTTTTGCAGGCTTCTCTATGCCTGGCCTGTGAGATTTCCGCATGATTCTATATAGGCAGGGTGCGACAATGCTTGAAGCTAAGGAAAGGAAGAAGTTTCACAAAGTTTCTAGAAGGAGAATTTTCTAGAATGTGAGCTGGTGTCTGTATGGTTTTGATCTTACTGGGTTTTCTGATTTGGTGGGATCATCCTCATCCTAATAAACACTTCATCTTATCCTATATAATAATGGATTTCTCATCGAAAAGGTTAATCAAGGTCAAGCAATATTGAGCAAGAATAAGATAAAGACTGTGTGAAGAATCCTGATACAATTGATGCTTGAGGCCTCCATTTGTCCATCAAGATTTTCATGCAAATTTGGAGCAAGTGTATGTGTGTGTTGGAACAAAGGACCATCGAAAGGGAACTTGCAACATCAAGGCACTCTGGTTGTATCTTCCACTTTTATTTAATATGATACAGTGGCACGTCTCTTTCACATAAAATCATTAGCATTTTATTACATGACTCCTTGATCACATGTCTAGGTCTCCATTGAATCTACAATTATTGCTTTCACTTTGGTTGGTTTACGTCATTACAGGCCTGATCTCACAAGAGCACCAGATCGAAGTAGGGACAACAGGCATATAAGGAAGCGATATATAAAGGTATGTCATACATTCCTTCTTTGATGATAAATTCAATGGTAGAAACCTAGGTAAAGCGTCATGCCCTGTCTTGTTTTGTTCTAGATCTAGGTGGATCTAGGGAGATTAGTTTATGTCCGCATTCACCAATATATCCAATAAAACTAGGAATCAAAACCAAGAAAACAAGACCTTCTTATTCTAAAGTCACTAATTGGTGATGAAATCCAACATCGCTAAGTCAAGACAAGAAGGGGTTGGGCTAGGGTGGAAATGTTACGTTGATGACCTGCTTAACGGACTTACACCCTAGTGAAAGCTCCCACACATAATTGTGGGTATACCCTCCAAATATACTTATTTTTTCTTTAAATGAACACAATTTCAAACAACCAATAAACAATGAAGTTATTCAATGTTCTCTTCTCTTAAATGCAATAAATTTTCTTATGTATGATTATTTAAAATATTGTATAACTTCAAATTATTCCTTTTTAAGACCAGACCAAGGGCATGATAGATAAAGGACAAGTAATCCAAGAAAATTTATACCTTCAACAAGCACCCAAATCAAACTTTCAATGAAGATAAAAAGTAAACAATGACGAGCAAGTATTTCCCCAAATGAGAATGAATAAATAACCCCTCAATCATCAAGCAATCCAGAATACATAATCAATCAAAAACTTCAAATCCAATCCAAGATTTTTAATCAAAGAATCTCTCAGATACAAGCTCAGAGATTATACCCTTGTTGTTAAAAATAAAAAATGAAAACTGGAAAATGACTAAGAGAGGTGTTTGATCTCTGAAAACCAATCAACAATGTGTTAAGCATAATTAAATAGTCAAACACTGGCTAAAAAATTCCCCCCTAGCTTACTAAAGAAAAAAATTGGGCATCAATAGAGGTCAAAACCCTACTGAAACATTTCACAGACGCCGGCGCAGGCTAATAGCACATTACAATGCGGAAATCAAGAGTTTTCACAGGCCAGAAATAGACAGGGTGCAGAAAGAACGCACTGAAGAAAATATCTAGGGTGTGGAAATCAAAGGTTTTCGTAGGTTAGGTACATGGTGTAGTGCGAACACGTATGAAAATCAAGAAATTCTGAGAAAAAGGTAAAAAATCTCAGTGAACTTTCAAACTCTGAGAGTCTGAATGGATCTCCTATAGACTCAGAGACAGAATTTAGATAAGAAAGAGTAGGCAAAAGAAAATGGCCAACAAAAACTACAATCAAGTCGTATCCCCAGTGGAGTCACCAATTTTGTTATAGGATAAATCAGTAAATGTGGACATAAACTAAATTCCCTAGATCCACCTGGATCTAGAACAAAAGAGGACATGACATGGTGCTTTCCCTAAGTTACAATCATTGATCTAAGTGTCAAAGAAGGAATTTATGACTTACTTTTGAGATTTCTTCCTTATATCTTTGTTGTTCCCGCTTCACTCTAGTGCTCTTTTGAAACCAGATCTGCAATGACACAAACAAACCAAAGTGAAAGAAGCTATGATAAATTCAATGAAAACTCAAACATGTGATCAAGGAGTCATGTAATAAAATAAGAATAATTTTATGGGAATGAAACATGCCACTATATTATATTGAATAAAAGTGGAAGATACAACTGAAATGCCTTGATGTCACAAGCTCCCTTTTAGTGGTCCTTCATTCCAACACACACATATACTTGTTTCGAGATTTGCATGAATAAGATCTTCAGAAGATTGATGGGAAAATGTAGACCTCAAGTATCAACTGATTTAATATTCTTCACACAATCCTCAGCCTATTCTTCCAGCAATCCTTTGCTCAACTTTTCTTAACTGTGCTTGACCTTTTCCATGAGAAGCCCATTATTATATAGGAGAAGATGAAGTGGTTAAAGGTATGAGGATCATCCCACCAGATCAGAGAAGTCAGTAGGATCGTAACCATATGGATTCCACCTCACATTCCAGAAGATTTTCCTTCTAGAAACTTCTTGAACCTCTTTCCTCTTTTGGCTTTCAAACACTGCCACACCCTGCCTATGTAGCATTCTGTGGAAATCCCACAGGCCAACTATAAAGCATCCTGTGGAAGTCATGGATTTCCACACTGTACACTATGGGTAGCCTTCAACGTCCTTCTAAAAAGTAGTCTTGTAGGGGAGGAAAGAAGTCACTTTTCTCAGGCAAAAGATGATTTTGAGGGAATGATTACATGCTTGTAAAGTCATCATCAGAGTGACCAAAATAATGTGTAACAGTCATCCAAATAAATCTGGTACAAATTGGAGGTTGTATATGAAGGAGATAACAAAGTCAGGGAAGCCAAACTACAGACCTATAGAACTCAATTTGAAAATATGAAAATGAAAGAAGAAGAGAACATTGTTGAATACTTTCATAAAGTAGATGAAGTGGTTAATTCAATCAAATAAGTAGGAGAAGAACTTATAGATAAAAATATTGTGCAAAATATACTAAGGTCATTACCTATGAGATATGATGCGAAGATTTCTACAATTGAAGATAGGCCTGATCTTGACACATTCACAATTGATCAAATTCATGGAATTTTTATAGTATATGAAATGAGAACAAGTAATGATAAACCATCAAAAGGTGAAATGACCTTTAAGGAATCTAAAGAAAATAAGAAGCATGAACATATGTCTCATGAAGATCAGTCAGACATATCTGATATAGAAGAGGCCAAATTTATAAAGAAACTCCAAAAAGGATTTGGAGAATATATAGGAAAGTTACATTTCAAATGTTTCAATTGTGGAAGAATTGGACACTTTGCTAAGAAATGTCCCTATCCCAAGAAAGAGGAAAACGACGAAGATGTTCACAACCAGAAAAACCAATACAAGAAGAAATTTTATAAGAAAAACAAAAATTTCTACTCTAAAGAAGACATCACCTATTCAGACAAGAGTGAAGATGAAGATTCAGAGCTTCTATTTATGGGAATGAACACTCAAAATAACAATGTAGATGATGAATAAAACTAATAATTTGAAGGAAAATTTATCCTATAAGAAGAATTGATTAGTTCTTTGGAGGAACTAAAAGTATAAAAATAATAACAAGTTACTTAGGGTACAACTTCAAGAATTTAAAGAATCACATCAATCAAAATAAATAGATGGATTAAGAACTATCAAATAATCAAAGCATATCATCAACGATTTAAAATACCAGCTCCTGGAAGCTAATAAAATAAAAAAAGTCATTTTAAAATAACTTAGTGATAAAAAACAAATATGTGAGAAACTAGAAGTCAAGATTAAGTTGTTGAAAGGTGAACTTGAGAACAAAATGAAGGTATTAAAATTTGAAAATAGTTCAAAAATATTGGATAAAATTCTTAGTAGTCAGAGGTCACCAAACAACAAGACTGGTTTGGGATACACCCAAGACTCAACCACTACATCACAAGGATCAGCCAAAAGGTCAATCAATTACATAGATGCTATAACAATCTCATTAACAAGAGAAGATAATAAGGCATAAATTATACCATTGAAAACTGTTCCACATAAACAGAAATCGACACTCCCTACTAGAATAAAAGATGACAAGAAAAATACAATCAGCAGAAGAAATCCCCATAATAAATATTTTTTTATTGGATATTTTATTCTTCCAATAATTTTTTACATAAGGAAGTACAATGCAAAGCTTATGGAAAATACAATGGTAGAATTTTCCAAATATATAAGAACAATAAGTACAACATGGAGAAGAGAAACTATAACTCATTTTCTCCTTTTCAAAACTTCAATATTGAATGTAAAAAATGCAACAACTATGGTCATAAAACTAGAGAAAGTAGATTACCAATGCAATCCTTAAAGATAGGAAACCCTAACAAACAAAATAAGAAGATATGGAAAAGAAAAATTTAAGTACAAAGAAAGAAAGATGATGAATATATTGCTCCTGAAATTGATGAACTTAATAATAGGGGAATGGTGGGTAAAACTTCTAATAAGGAATATAATAATCAAAGCTATACATATAATGTAGACCAAGATCAAGACAAGAAAACTCCTAAAGAAAAATCTGACACAATTCCAGAACTTGATAATGTCATACAAGTAGATTATCCATTACCCAACAAATGGAAAATAAAAAAGGGAAATTATCAAAACAAGGAAAAAGAAGCTTATCGTGCACAAAATAGTGACGATGATGATGAATATTCAATAGTAGAACAAACAAAATAATTGAGTGATGATGATCTCAAAATTTTTCCAATGCTATTTTAATGATCCATTGAAATTCCTTCTCAAAAAATTAGAAACGAAGAAGGGAAGGAGAAATTAGGGAAGACTTAAAAAATTTTCATGTTGATACTCATATGAGTATTGAAGCACATAAAAATGAATAGATAACTAGGATCATCGAAAGCATCATGGTTTGATGGTATAACTCTATGCAGGTTCTAACGTGGTTTGTTGCAGGTCTTCATCTGTCCAAGAACAGTGCAGGTTATGTGTTCTCTCAGTAAAGTTATGTGATATGGTCATGCATTGGTCCCAAAGTGGTTATAAGTGGAAAAAACCTAAATGGAAGTTAGTATGTGGGAAAAAAATGGAGTGAGTGGAAAATTCCACAAGTGAGGTAATGATGAAGATGGGACGAGTATAAGTCTGAAAATGAAGAGAAAGATTGGAAGTTGAAGCTTCGAGAACAATGATTGTGACAAAGGTTGTAGCAGGTACTGAGACAGTGACTGGGATATTGACAGAGAAAATATGAATATGTATTGGTTGGTTGATGTGTGTTTTATTTGGATGGAGAGCTAGATCAATTCTAGTTGGATATATTTCATTCTATCGGCAAGCAGAGTCATGCAGAAAGAAAAGTATAAAAGTCTCTCAGATGAATTTAGAGCATTATACAATAGAAAATCATAGTGTATAGATATGGGTACATCTATTTAGAGATTGATGAGAAGCAATGGACAGGTCTAAGCATTGTTTGATAAGTATGAGCTAGAATTGCGCAGTGTTCCAGTAGGGCAACAATATCTGCAATGACACTAGTATGTTGTATATAGTGGTATAAATGGAATATTGTAGAGATGACAGGGAGAGAGACCTTGTCAGGAAGTGATACCCTTTTAGAAACAAATGGGGAGATAAGTCATAGGTAGAGAGAGTAGATTAATAGAGGGAGTCATTCAGTTGACGAAGTAAGAGCATGATTGTAGGGGGAGTTACCCGAGTTTAGATTTTGGTTAGCAACATACAGACAAAAAAAGATTAATCATAGGGGGATAAACCCTTTTCCATTGATTTCAAAGGGGGAGAGTAACTTCATAGGAGATAAGCATCATCACTGGGGGATTTTTTGTATGAAGTTGGTGTGTTTCCATCAATGACAAAGGGGGATATTGTTGGACATATTTTCATTGATGTCAATAGTCGAGGTCATTGTGATTCGATGATGAGTTGTTATGATTAATTTTAATTGATGACAAAAAAGGTAAAAAAAACATTAATCAAATATCAGAAGGAAAAGTGCATTGCAGAAATTCTATCGGGATTGAAATCCCCATAGTAAAAATCCAAAAGGATCAAGGAGGAATTATGTCCACTAATGTAGTTTTTGGGGAAAACTAGGACTCCCAGATATGGCAGTTGCACAGGAGGATCGTCGGATCAACATATGATTAAGTCCTGATGATTAGAGATCATTAATGGTAGATCAACGATGGAGATACATTTTTGTATCAAAGGTTTGAGTTAATGATCACCCAAGTTTTGGTTCTGTAATCCCCATAGAGCGTCAATTATCACCGACAACTAGATCAATGGTTGGCATCGATCCCAATATCCATGAGTAGTTTCTATTGTGAAACTTGACGATGGTTTTAAAGGTCGTGTTAGTTGGGAATATGCAATCATCCTTGATCATAGATCTCCACATCATTTAAGCACAATCATCGATTCAAGATACAAATCAATGAATAAATACTGGCCATCCATCTGAATGGTAGATTAAGTCATAGTTATTGGATTAAATTAGTGGAAGGATAGTGTAATGTTGACCACTTCAATTTTGACCAACTTTGGTGGAAATCAAAGAAATAATTACCTGGACCTTTGAAGCCTCGAAGTCCCAAAGTCATGAAATTCTGAAAACCGCCAGATCAGAGGAAGAGAAGGGAAATCCTATCAACCGTTGATCTAGCCATAACATGGTCAACTTCGGCCTTGACCTAATCCAGCGATAAACAACTCATATGATCCAAGAACTCTCAAACCTTGGAGTTTTAAAATAAATAGAGGCCATAGGACCAAGACAAGAAATATCTACGATGATAGATCTATTTGGCACTTCACTAATTCGAGAGGATTAGATTGAAGTCTCAAAAGTGTCATACCCCCAAAGTAGCAACAACCTTCATATCAATAAGAAACTTTATATGAACCTGTTATCGTTAGATCCAGGAGGAGGACATGTAACACAATAATAGATCCACCTCAGCAAGACCACATCAACAACGACACGTGGAACAATCAAATGGTGACAAGTGTCAAGGTATAGTTGGAATTTTAGGTATACATAATTCACAAATCTAAGTGACACATGCCAGCCACTCGGCCAGCGCCATGTCAACAGTAACGTCAACAAGTTATGTCACTCTAGGATTATGTCCTTCGAGGGAAACCAACATCTACCAACAACAACTTCCCTAAGCGGCGAAGTGCGAAATCACGATACTTCGTTGGTAAGCACGAGATACTTCAGGATGAATCATGATTGTTAGATCAAGTGTAGTGGAAATATAGAATAAGCACGAGATTCTAACTTACAACAAGTAGTCGTCATAGTATTATTCTTTATTTGATAAGTAAACACTCCAGAGGGATTGAACTTCTCAGAGATTGAGTAGCCCAGATCCTCATAGTCATGAATAGTCAAATACTCGAAGAGAGGAGCTCCTTTGTGCCTAAGTCCATGGTGCTAGCTTCTAGAATTATGAAAATCTATCAAAGCAGGGAAGTGTTGATAAGAAATTGAGTGGAATGCTCTCTAGAAGAGTTGAATGACTGGAAAGGCTGGAGTCCCGAAGTGAACGAGAATCATCCACTCAACTACAGATCAATTCCTGATCATTGATTGTTTGAAACCTATGGACAAAAAAAGATCGTCCATATAATGGAATATCAAATATCGACTGATCGATCTTATTCTACAAGATGCAGTCCAGAAGGTTGAATGATTGCAGAGGTTGGAAGTCTCGAAGGATAAAGTTTTGAAGTAATGATACTAGTCCATCTAATCGTGAAATTAAAACATGACCTTTGATCTTGAAAAGTGATCAAGAACTCATTTGGTGTAGTTCCTGGTCACCACCTATGGTCGTATGGAATAAAGGTCCCAAAGAGTTTTTTGTGAAAAATTCTACACAAAGTAAGAATTTTATCCCAGTCGAGAAGGGATGTTGAACTAGATAGGATCTGGACTCTGTCCCAATTTATCTTAAGTAATCTAACACTTGTAATGGATTACGATGCTAATCATAAATCTTAATTTGTTCAAACTAACATTGAAGAATTAAATAAAGAGGCATCAGATCAACTTAAAAGAAATCGATCCATATCTGCAATCGATTTATGAAAATCACTCTCACTAAATTAAAAAGCCTTCACGATAATGTTTGAATAATAATAGAGATTATTGTTAATTTAAAATGAAGAGGTGTGATGGTACAAACTAAGGGACATAATGATTCATAGCTCACACCATTTGAAATGTTATATAAATGAGAAGGAATAGTGGGAATAAAGTATCTTTGTAGTCCAAATCAGAAGATCAAAACAAAAGAAATGTCCAAGAAGAAGAATTGATGATTGTTATGAAGTGAGGGTGGAAGAGAGGAACACAGAAGGATTCATATCCTTTACTAAGTAAAGTGTAAATTAAGGGAGTTGGTGCTTCCTAGGGTTGGTTCCCTAGAGTTAAGGGAGTTGGTGCTTCCTAGGGTTGGTTCCCTAAAGATAAGGGATTTGGTGCTTCCTATGGTTGGTTCCCTAAAGACAAGGGAGTTGTTGCTTCCTAGGTTTGGTTCTCTAAAGAAAAGGGAGTTGGTGCTTCCTAGGGTTGGTTCCCTGAAAAAGGGGATTGGTGTCTCCTAGAGTTGGTGCTCTAAAAATGATCGGTGTCCTTCACTATTTTGTTATTAAACCTTGTAATTTTTGTTAATTATATATTTGTAATTGATTTTAAATACAAGTCCATTTTTTATCTGTTGTGGTAAATAATACAATATCAAAGTAAATGCTAATTGTTGAAAAAGGGAAATACTGATTCACCCCCCTCTCATTATTTCCAACAATTTGTTTAAATTTCATGATTCGGTCCTTGTAATTGACACAGGGTGGCATCACTGAGAGAGTAGGGTCGTAGAGGAGGTTAACACCCTCAGGATGTTTTGTACCATATTCAGTGAGTTGTCTTATGTTGAATTACAAAGTATCGTTATGTAAGTCTTTTAATTCATTGTGGAAACAAAAATATAACAATATTTTTTATTTTTTCATTCTCCGGAGCGACGAAGCACGGTTAGGACCAAAACCACTAGAGGTGGTTCTTGTGGAAAGAGAAGGAAGATCAATTTCCAGTATTATCCTGAGGGTGATGAGGGTGGAAGTGGTCAATGAGTGACCGATGACTTCCATTTTGTATATAGGCCATCATATGGTTGTTTTTCTATGTTGGGGCACTTATTGTCATTTTGTATATGGGGCACGAGGTGCCATTTTATAAAAAATGTATTATTTAGATGATGTTAGATATATATATATATATATAAACACACACACATTTCATGGCATGTTTTTTATCAATATCATTTTGTATGCATTTTATGTTGACGAATGTATGAATTTCAAAGTGTATGAATTTTATGTGTATGAATTTATGAATTTATTTAATTCTATTAATTACTTTTTAAATTGTTAATGAAGTTTATGTAATTAATAATAGATCATTTTTTGTAAAGTTATTATAAATACTTGCGTTACACATTAATGAATTGCTTATGGTGGAAAATATTTCTAAGTTCTAAATCCATACACAATTATATTCATATGCAATAAGAGCTTGTTGCACGACCTCCAGGACTAGGGTTTTGCTCAATGAGGCACAATGAAAATTTTGAAGAAGAGGTCGATTTTAAAGAACATTATGTTGGGTGATTCTAGGTAGCATGGTTGTTTGGTACTTGGCCAAAAAAACATGAAATAGATTACAGAACTTCATTATGCTGCTTGGTTTGGATTTTATGCCCCTAGACCAAATTGCCAAAATGTACCTGAATAGATTTTGGAGGCAAGTTGAAACTCACAATAAAACTTGAACTGGGACTCGGATGGATGAACCATCAGTTTCATTGGATCTGGGGCACTGGGTTTTAGCTAGTTGATCCCCTCCAATATTATTTTGATTCCTTCAAATGTTTTTGTGGCAGGATGTTCAGGACTAGGATTTTTCTCCTTGAGGCATAGCTCAAATTATGAACAAGAATTTGATTTTCAGGAGAACGGTGCTAGGTGATTTTGGTTAGCATACTGGTCATCTAGGAATTGGATAGACAAATGTGTGTGAGATTAGGAAACTCTGTTACATTGCTCGATTTGGATTTTATTCCCTCGGAACAAATCTCAAACATGTCCCTGAATCGCTTCAGGAGGTGATTTGCAACTCATGATAAAACTCAAACTGAGACTGGAATGGAAAAACCATTAATTTCATTAGATATGGGGCATTGAATTTGAACTAGTGGGTCCCCTCTACTATCATTTCGTTGCCTGAAAAAGTGTTTGTTGCAGTATCTCTAGGACTAGGGTTTTCCTCAATGAAGCATAACGCAAATACTAAACATGTTAAGCCCTAATATTGGCTCATTACCCCTTAATTGGGGCATATTACATTAGTAATTTTATTTTATTTATGTTGTCTTTATTCCATTAGTTGTAAATATACCTCCTAGTCTCCTATATATACCAAGGAGACATGTTC
Source organism: Picea engelmannii (assembly GCA_009831015.1). NCBI lineage: Eukaryota > Viridiplantae > Streptophyta > Pinopsida > Pinales > Pinaceae > Picea > Picea engelmannii. Next base: position 1,334,019 of record ML776764.1, on the reverse strand, counting down.
ATTTGGAATCATCTTGTACTTGAACATTTATGTGGAGTAAAAGGAGGTTTCCCCCTTGAAGAGGCTTATTATCTGAAATTATCTCTTTTTCAAATCATTGAGTACTTATTCTGAGGTTTTTCTATGCTATATTGATGTTTGGTTCTTAACTTATGGTATTAGAGCTCAAGGTCTTGGGGTTTCACTACTACATCTGAGACACCTTGGAATTTTAGTTATAATGTTTTTTCTACAATGTTTCAGGAGAAACGGCTTGGAGGATATTTAGTAGATCGATCAAGGTACATTGGGTTAAAATTTCATCTCCTGAGGCCTTACAATTTCAAAGATACAGCCTGTGAAAAATAGGGTTCTGGAATCATCCTGAACTGAGTCATTGCTGAATGTTCACTATAAAACCGTTTATGTAAGATTTCATACCCTACACTCTGGCGGATATTCACACAAATTAGTAAGGTATCTGTGGTAACAATTTTATCTTCTGGGTCATCTTACATTTGTAGATACACCCTGTGGAAGACAGGGTATCGAACTAGTCCTATTGACTAGTCTCAAAAAGGTGTTCCAGGTAAAACAATCATAACTTCTTCCTAGAGTATCCAAATTGAGTGAGACTGGTTTCATTGGATAGTGGACAGGTTGTAGTATTTATGGTACAAGTTTCAAAATTTTATATCAATTATTGTGTGCAGGGCACGCTATACAAGTGATATCTCCTCGAAAGGACAAAAATCAACAAGTTGTGGGGAAGTTACCATAAATTCCACTTGGCACATCCAATTTTGATCAGACCTATGGCATTGTAGAGAAGCAATATCAAAGAACTACATAAAAGAAATTTTCATGCCTAGAAGGGATGAAACTTGGGAGATACAACAAAAGAAATATTGTCTACCAAAATCACCTCAAAATCAAGGGTCAAAAGTGATACTTGGCCAACATGCCACCCAAAAAGGGAACTTCTACACCAAATAAGCCTCTAGACAATCCTAATTGGACTCTTGATGAAGGTGAAGAAATGTGTAGGGACATAAATGATTTACAAAATAATATAGTAACAAAATATGAACTACTAGAGATGGAAGCTAAGTTGGAGGCAATAAATACTAAGATGGATGGTTTAAAAGAGGAGATCATGGAAGTATTGAAAAAATTTGTAACAGAGAAGACACCTGAAAGTGAAAATTCATCCCATTAAATTCATGATGAGGACACAAGGAAGGTGAATCAAGAATGGAGAAACTCCAACTTTGGTTTGAAGACCAACCACATTCCTAAGATCGATATGAGGAAGTTTGATGGCAAGGACCCAATCACATCGATACTTCAAATGGAGCAATTCTTTGATCTACATAATGTGCCACATACACAAAAGGTATGGATTGATTCTTTATATTTAGAACCCAATCAATTTGTATGGTATCGATGGATTTGTTCTCCAAAATCACTCGTCACTTGGACAATTTTCATGGAAGAAATGATAGCACACTATGAGGATACAAGGAGCAATACCTTCTTTAGCCAATTGATAAATCTCAAGAAAAGGGGTTCAATTACCGAGCACATTGAGAACTTTCAAAGATTGAATATAAAGGTAACAAATATTCCAGATGAGCACTTGATTGATG
>ML776764.1:1305982-1322557 GCA_009831015.1 Picea engelmannii | reverse complement strand
ATCTAAAGGTTTGAAAGGTAACCAATCTCACAGTAAAGGTCTGTGGGCCTTCAAAAAATCCCTCATGAATCGCATCGTGGAGGGCGTACAGAGTGAAAACTCTAGGCTATGCTGAGAAGGTAGTGAGTTGTTTTCTTCCCTAAAATTTAAATAAACACTTGAAAATAAAGGACCATAAATAAAGGTGATTAAGTAGAATTGGTATACTATTTACATAGTAGAACGAAGCACCTTCGATGATTAACTATTCGCTCGAGATTCAGTCGGTTTACGAACGAGATTCCAATACAAGAGACATACTAGGAGGTATGCTCAATAAAACTGCATAAACTAGCATATAATTTGACGAGAATCAGAAGAAATCTCCAACAAAGTTATTCACGCATGAACTATCATTTTTAAAAAGAAAGGCAAGGTCTGTACCCAGAGAAATCTGGTAGAGGAGATTCATAGGTAGAGAAAAATATGTTGTAAAATAAATTGGATAGCAAAAGCAAATCATCAATAATCAATAATCCAGCCAGAATTCGTAGTAGCAGGCCATTCTCACATGTGTAAATTTCAACACGATTTACAACTCAAATTCTACCCCCTACGGATCCATACTCATTTTATCAAGGACAACTCGGAAACCAAATATCAACAACGGGGAGTCTCGTTCAATAATCATGTAGAGGGAGAGTGAGATGTTTACCGTTGTTGGTATAACTAAAATACTTTTGTATTCCTGAAATCACTTCGCGTTGAACAAAATCCCATTGGGTTCGAGTGGTTGGGAAATAAAAATTTCATAAGTTTAAGTATAGATAGTTATGTTGAATAGAAATGAGTCTGTAAAAATATAAAGGATGCAATACTTCAAAGTGAGACTATTTAATGAAGATCACTTAAAAATTTCAAAGAACTCTAAAGGACTTTTCAATGGAATTGATATCATAGCAACGCTCGGGGTAATAAAGCACACTCCAACATTCAAGTAGAAGAACTACAAAAAATATTATGGCTACAAAACAATAGAGGTTAGGATTTACCAACTACAAATTACACTTTTTTTTTTGTTTGTTTGTTAATTTGTGCAAGACCTGTTGGCTACGCGATTAACCTATGGCTTGAGAAACCGCGACTCAGGGGCATCTAAGCCGTCAAAATCACCCGGGGATTGCACCCGGGCTGAGCCACACCAACCCTTGACATGGTTGGATTTTTTGTCCCCACAAGTTTCGAACCGGTGACTTTAACATCAAGGAGTGGCTTAACAACACACTTTGTCACCGACTGTCCTACACCTCGGGGACACTACAAATTACACTTTACCACATAATTTATTGTTCATTAACATAACTCTTCTGTATGAAATTATATAAGTAATTCGACAACATTATAATTAACATGACAGTACTGCCACTCCACGGGACGTATGTTGGAGCTAATATATTTTTATTCAACCATTTGACAATTCAAATTATATATCATTAACATTTAATTTTATTACAAGCGATTTATGCGATAAAGATAACACATAAATCATATATGAATAATATTGAAAATAACTTCTGGAAGGAATTTCTTCCTATAATAGGTTTAAATACTGTAACTTGTTGTTGATGATATGAATCATGTCTTATCCTTGTGCATTGTCTAACTTTCAACTTGCCAATCCTAATATTTCACTGGTACCTCCCATCCAATGTTAGGAATACTCTTTTTCCACCTTAGCTCCCTCGGCCGCAAAGGAGCCTTACACAAAAAACCAACACGATAGAAATCCAAGATTTTCTCACAAGGACAAGATTCCACTCTATCCAAGCTTGGTATCCCAACTCTCACAAGTAAAACCGAGTCAAACAATTTTTTGCAACATAACCTTACCGAGAAAAATTCATCCATTTCCCTTCTACAACATTTGCTTTATATAATTTTCCTCATTGACACATGTCCACATGCACAATAAAATAAAATTTTATTCACCCACACACTTGTCATACTCTTCCCAAGTTGCATAATTAATTACACATTTTATTTTATTTAAAAAGTCAATTTCCCTCACACTCTGTAAGTGTTCCTATTTTTTCTCTTAGTTGTCCCTTTATTCCCTGGATTCTCATTTAATGAGTGTCTCCTAACTAGTTCTTAGTTAGAGTTGTATTAGGACTCTTCTTCTAGTTAGACTAGTGGTATCTTGACTCAATATTCTCTTGAAAGTGTACTTCTATTCTCTCATATTATTAATTCTTTCAATTTTTTAAAAATCAATTTGTTAATTTCATGCACCCATGTGCATTTTATTCAATATTTAGATTTTTATTCATTTTTTCCTTAAATAAATTTATCTATATACCTTTGATTTATTTAATATTTAATTTAGTCCCATAACTGAACTTAGACTTAGGCTTAGTTTTAGAGTTAAGCTTAGGCTTCTTATTGGGATTTATAATTAAACAATTCATTGTTTTAATTAAATAAATTAATCCGATAAGGTCTAATCATTTCAATGTTTTATAGGCCATCTAGATTTATTGACTCGAGTTTTTAATTATGTGGTGTGCCCTTCAAGACACACCTCCATGCTCCAGGGGTGCCACTCTATTTTTTTACTAGTTTTAAAAGTTTTTCGACCCTTGGAGTCACACTTCAGTCGGTCAACCCTGTGAGATACTGAGGGCTTCTATGGAATAAGGGCTCCACCTTATTCCATGCTCCTTAGAAATATTCTTGAGCGAATGTCTCAGTCCGCCCTCATGACATCGTGGACATATCGAACTAGGTAATCATTAACCTACCATTTGAGCCACGCTGGGAGTGCTAGTAGGTTGTGGCAGGGATGCTGCCACACCTCTCCCTCCATACATATTTTTTGTGCATGGCCCCTTTACTCCTTATGTGAGTCGTATTAGAAAACATCGTCATTCTGCATCCATGGACAAAACAAATGTCAATGATCCATATACATAATCATACTATAATCAATCATATGTCACATGTGTGTAAAATGAAATACTCAAACAAGGTAGAATCCACTTCCTCACTCAATCTGGAGTCCAAGGAAGTCCATTGATGCCATCAGCATCCATAATCTATCATGTGTTCTTCACACTCAGGGAAAATAGTCAATAACATATTTCAATACACACACATATATTTATATATATCAAATAACAATAAATCAAAACACATCATCATTATCATGTATAATTCATAATCGAAATGAAATCACAATGTACCATAATCGGATAAAAGTGTGTTTAGTAGAGCGATATGTTACAATAATGATATGAATATTAGCATATTTGTAGGTAAGACTATTTTGTATGGATGTTACATGGCATGCCATTTCCGGTGATATGAGGAACTCCACATAACTCCTCACGGTTAGAGATTTATGGCCTTGTGAAGTTGGAGAACCCTCATGTGTTATCTAGAAGTTCCTAGCAGGTAGTTGCAAGAGTCTGTAGTGTAGTTTAACTCTACTTCACTTATATGTAGAGTCTAGTTGTTTGTGGTTTGTTGTAATCGACTAAGTAGATTCGTTTCCTATATAATGATGTAATCAGTCTTCATTGAATAATATAGATTGTGAGCGGAGTATCACCTGTGTGTTGTTTCACCTAATTTTAATTTGATATCAAAGTGAATTAGAGATCCAAGATATCCATCTCTCTGAGGTGAGATCCGATCTCGAATTGATTTTGAAAAAGTCACTAGTGCCCCCTATGAAGTGTTAGAGGAGCGTTGTCTCCCTCACACTTATGAAATCAATCTTTTTAGATCCCTGATGCTCCCTTCTTACAATTCTAGGAGGGCTTTGGCACTAGCGCTTCCCCCTCATATCTTTCCCAGTGCTCAAATACTCCCCCAACCATATTATAGGAGTGCTAGCACTCACATTCATGATTTCAAGGAGCGCTTACCATTTCCTTTCAAAAGAATGAGTTGTTTGCTAAATCATGAGCTGAGGAAAACGTGTGAGTTCTTTAATGTTGATGAGGAGGCTGTGAGAATGGGTGGAGGTCCATTGCAAGTTGTGCGTGAGTGAGGGAGTTGCGTGTACTGAGATCTTGTTCATCTCGCAACCCCCTTCTCCTACGAGGACTTATGAGATCTGCATCCATTGCTGAGCAAGCTTGGGAAGAGGTCCATGAGAAAATCGGTGGATCCTCCAGTGAGTTTGGAAAGGTGTGAGTATATGAGAATTTGTGGAACGTGAGATTTGGTAAAGCATAAGTTTTATTTTTTGTAGCGTTGAAAGAGGGTGCCATGATTTCTTAAGAAAATTGTGAAGGTTCATTTTTTTTTATACATGAATATGTGAGCCTTTTTTTTATATGTGGAGCATTGAATAAGAGTGCCACATTTGCATGCATATGATTATTTGAGAGTGAGGTATAATCTTTTTTTTAACAGTGAATATTTTGGATATTAAGCTTGATGTGAGGTGGGGTTATGATTTAAAGGTGCATGCATGATTTAAAAGTGGATGCATGTATGTGTATTATTTTTTTTTTGCATCCATGCATGTTTTTAATACATGAAGTGGTGTTAAGATTTCATTTTTTAAAGGTTTTCTTATATTTAAAAAAAAAGGTTTTTCTTATATTTCGTTTAAGAAAGCTGAGAACAAAGGTAGAGTTGGATCAGTGGATCCGAAGGAAGAGCTACGGACTGCTCAACATTTGATTAAAGTTTGATATTCTTGGTGATTCATCACCTTCAGGATTGAAGTGTGTTTGGTGATACAAGGTTCCATTAGAAGATATGGCGAATCCTTTGGTAGTGACCTACCTCAATGAAGCCAACAAATTAGATGGCTCAAATTTCATTAACTAGAAATTCAAGATGAATATGCTCATGGAAGGCTATGGTGTCTAGAACATTGCAAAGGAACTGAAGTAAACCTGATGTGGTTGCAGGTGCGATAGAAAAACAGATCCAAGATTGGAATAAGCGTGAAAAAAAGGAAAAGGTATTGTTGTGGATGTCTGTTAAAGATAACATAATTCCACATATTAGAGAATCTACAACTTCTGCTAAAACATGGGCAACGCTTAAAGCCTTGTATGAAACTAGAAACACAAATCACATTTTGTTCCTGAAAACTAAATTTCTAGGCATTAAGATGGATGGAAATGAATCTGTTAGTTCATTTTTGGGTCATATTAAAGAGGTGAAAGAAATGATAGTAAATATAGGGGAAATTGTTTTCAACATTGATCTAGTCACTATTACCTTAAATCATATGCTAGAATATTATCAGATGTTCATAACAGGTCTCATGGCAAGGGAGAAACCTCCTACATTTGAAGAAATAACAAGTATTTTGATGCAAGAGGAAGAGACATGCGAGAATATTAAGCCTCAGAATAAAGATTTGGGATTGTGATCAAATAAGAGATCTGCAAGAGGGAGATTGAGAGAAAGAGGTAGAGGAGGAAGTTCATGGCAGAGAGGTAGTTCATCACAGAGAAGACAATCTCCAAGACCGAATCAAGGTATGCAATATAACATGACTGATTCAAAGATTTGTTTTTATTGTGGTCGACCTGGACATATTGTTAAAGACTATCATAAGAAGAAGAGTTATGAGGCTAGGAATAAACCTAGAACACATTCAGGTCATTATGCAGAAAAATCTTCAAATCATGATCTTAGATTATTTATTGCTAGTGATGATATTGATGAACCCCCAAATTTTGGTTCACAGGATCTTAGGTTTTTTGTGTCTAACGTTTCTTTATCTGATGAAACGTATGATGTTGATGCCGAGTTTGTGGATTCTGGAGCATCAATACATATGACTTGTAATAAGAACTAGTATGCTAATTTTAAAGAAACACAAAATGGTACTAGCATATATCTTGGAGATGACCTCACTCATCAGATCAAGGGATACAGAGACATTCGTGTGACATTTTCGAATGGTACTATTCATGACATTCACAATGTTGTTTATGTACCAGGGATAAATAAAACTTTGATATTTGTGTCCACCATTACAGATCAAAACTTTAAGGTTGAATTCTCTAAGAATTATTGCATAGTGAAGGATTTGTTCGACCACTTCCAAACTGTTGCAACGGGTGCCAGAGAAGGAGGCCTATACAAACTTGATGTTACTAGTAAATAACATCATGCACTGACTTCTACAACTATGCCAACAGATAATCTTTTGCATCAGAGGTATGGCCACATCAATCATCCTGATTTATTGTTATTACAGAAAAATAATATGGTTGAAGGACTTCCCATGTTAAAAAATGAGAATGTTTCTTGTGATGGATTTCCATTAGGAAAGATGCACATATATGAATTCCCCTCTAATCCTGATAGGAAAAAGAGAGATGTGTTAGATCTTGTGCATACTGATGTTTGTGGGCCTATGAAGACTAGGTATTTAGGAGGTGCATTTTACTTTCTATTATTTATTGATGATTGCACAAGATACACATGGGTTTACTTCCTTAGAAGAAAAAGTGATGTTTTCGAGTACTTTAAGGAATTCAAAACCATGGTGTAAAAACAGGTAGGAAAATCCATCAAAATACTTCTTTCAGATCAAGGGGAAAAGTATAAATCAAGGGACTTAATCAAATATTGGAAATATCATGGAATAGTACAAGAGTTTACAGTACCTCACACTCCATAGTAGAACAAAGTTGCTGAAAGGAAAAACAAAACTCTGGTAGAGTGTGCATGCAGTATGATGAAAGGTAAAAATCTCTCAGATTCATTTTGGGTTGAAGCCATAAATACTGCAGATTATTTAAAGAATATGAGTCCAACAAGGTGTCTTGATAATGTTACTCCTTTCGAAGCCTTGTATGGTTCCAAAACTACAGTTAATAATTTGAACATATTTGGGTGTAAGTATTTTGCACATATTCCAAAGGAGAATAAGAAGAAATTAGATGTTAAAGCCATCAAATGTATTTTCATTGGGTTTTATTCTGAATCCAAAGCATACAAACTCTTTGATCCTTCTACTCACAAAGTATTTGCAAGTAGAGATGTACTTTTCCATGAGCAAGAAGAAGCAAATCATGACAACAACAGTAATGTGGAATGACATAGACTTCTTGATGAAGGAGTTAAATAAGAGAAACAACATCCACAACCGCAGCAACAACAGAAGTAGCCACAACCGCAGCGAAAACAGTAGCAACAACAAGGACTCAGTGATATGGACACTTCAAGCAGTCACAGTTCACCTAGAGGTGAAGACAGATATTCACAAAGTGGGGAGGAAGATAATCAGTTGAGAAGATCTTCATGATAGGTTCAGATCCATGAGAGGTATAGAGACTATGCCTTAATGAATAGAATTTCAAATGTCATAGAATCCATGATTTATGATGAAGCAAATGAACATGATGAATGGTGAAATGAAATGGAGGAAGAATATGAATCTATAATGAAAAACAATACTTGGGAATTGATTAAATTGCCTAAACATAAGAAGCCCATTCGATGCAAATGGATATACAAACCCAAGTTTAAATTGGATGGTAGTATAGATAAATATAAGGCTATACTAGTGGAAAAGGGGTATTCACAAACATAAGGTATTGATTATGTTGAAACATTTGCACGAGTAGCTAAATTAAATACTATCATATTGTTAACTGCTTTAGCTACAAAGTACCATTGGAAGATACACCAATTAGATGTTAAATCTAAATTTTTGAATGGTGAGTTGAAGTAGGAGGTTTACCTTACTCAACCTGAAGGGTTTGTGGAACAAGGGAAAGAACACTTAGTGTGTGAGTTGAAGAAAGCATTATATGGACTAAAACATGCACCTATGTCATGGTATGAGAAGATAGAGTCTTTCTTTCTTCAACATGGTTTTACGAGGAGCAAAAGTGATCCAAATATGTATACCAAATTTGATGAGGAGGGTTATATAGCATTGATTTCCTTATATGTTGATGATTTGATAATTATAGGAAATGTAGAGAAATTAATTGATGAAATCAAGGAGTGGTTGTCACCATTTTTTGAAATGAAAGATCTTGGTGAGTTACATTACTGCCTAGGTCTTGAAGTTTGGTGAAATGTAGGATAAACTTTTTTTTGTCAGAGTAAGTATGTTAGAGAAGTACTTAAGATATTTAAAATGGATCAATGTAAATCTTTTATTGTTCCCATGCAGCAGAATGTGAAACTTTCTTGTGTTGATGGTTTGAATGAGATGAATGGAACTATGTATAGACATATGGTGGGTAGTTTGAATTATCTCACCACAACCAGACCTAATATTGCATACTATGTGAGTGTGTTAAGTCAATTTATGACGAAACCTCTAGAAATCCATTGGAATGCAGTGAAGGCAGTACTCGAGTATCTAAAAGGAACACTTGATTATGGTATTAAATATACTGATGCATATGATGTTGAGTTGATAGGTTACTTAGATTCTGATTGGGCTGGAAATCTAGATGATCGAAGATCAACGACTAGATATGCGTTTGGCATTGGATCAAGGGTTGTTTCATGGAGCATTAAAAATAATCTTACTGTATCTTTGTCTTCTACTCTTTCAGAATATAAAGCCTTGTGTGCAACAACTTGTGAAGTTGTTTGGTTGAGAATACTTCTTCAAGATGTTGGAAAAGAACAAAAGGAACCTACAATGATCAAATGCGATAATCAAATTTCAATCAATTTTGCGAAGAATCTGATTTTTCAAGAAAGGACAAAGCATGTTGATGATCGGTTTCATTTTGTTAGAGAAAATTTGCAGCCAAATGAAATATCTCTTATGTATTGTAATACTGGTGAAAATGTTGTTGACATTTTTACTAAGCCTCTTGGAAAGATTAAGTTTGAGTTGTTTAGGGAGATGTTAGGTGTAGGAGTCAATCAATTCTCCATTAAGGGGGAAACTTGGAAATAGTGGAGAGAGAGTCAGTTGCAAGAGTTAGTAGCATATTTGTAGCGTAGTTGAAATCTACTTCAATTATATGTAGAGTCTAGTTGTTTGTGGTTTGTTGTAACCGACTAAGTAGCATTGTTTCCTATATAATGATGTTATCAGTCTTCATTGAATAATATATATTGTGAGAGGAGTCTCACATGTGTGTTGTTTCACCTTATTTTAAGTACATGGCATGCCATTTCCGGTGATATGTGGAACGCCACATAACTCCTCACTGTTATATATTTATGGGCTTGTGAAGTTGGAGAGCCCTCATGAGTTATCTAGAAGTTCCTAGAAGGTCAAAGAAGTCAAACTATTCTAGAAAATCCTAGAAGAAGTTGACTAGTCAAAGTGGGTGAAAATAGAAGTGAGTCATAGGTTAAGTTGTTGCAATAAGAAAATGATTAAAAATAATTTAGTTGCAACTAGAAGTGGAGAGTTTTCTATTTGTGGATAAAGTGGTTGTAAGTGGAAAAGTGGTTAGAAGTGGTTTAACCATAAAAGAAGGAAGTTGGTTAAAGTCAGTTAGAAGGTAACCCCTTGAGGAAGCTACTTGGAGAGTTAAAATAAGAGAGAAAGGGTCTCCTATTTGTATCTAATGAGGACATTGAATATTTGTTATTTTTGAAAATTTTATTGTACGTACTCATTGATACATCTGGTGTCACACAAGTTCAAGGTAGAAAACGAGGGTTGAAGAAAAACATTTTTAAATTCCATAAATAAACAAAAAAACCCTAGTTTTTAGGTGTACACAAATTGCAGTGGAACAAGGTGCTTACATACCTAGGATGAAAGAGAACATGGTTCATACATATGGAGGCTGAAGAAGATGAGGTCGCATACAGTTAGGTGAATCCATTAAATATTGAGGAGATGAGGCTGTGAGGTCTCTAGAGTCTACAAGCAAGCTAAAAAGAAGGTCTACAATGATCAGGTACAATAGATCTATCTACATATTCAAAAGGTATGTATTATTTTTATGTGTAGTTGGATATTGTTTTCTACATGAGATATGGTTATGGGGTTTGAGTATTTTCCCTAGAGGGGATATTGGTTGTATGACACTTACTCTATAAGTCATATATACAGAAATACAATGTTGATACATATGATATTTATCATTGGCACATATTTTTAGTTTTGATGCATATCTTGTATTTCTTGTTATATCATTGAGGGTCTTGGTTGTGAAGTGGTTGTGAATTTGTTTGTGTAGTGTGAGGATGCATATCAGTGAGGGTTTGATGTCTAGTCGATGTGAGGGATATTACACTTGATCATGATTGTATACACATGTATGACACATGACTAGAGAGAAATAGATGCACTTAGTTAAGGGATATGTATGATGATGTATTCTTAGGGAAAAACTATATATTGGAAATAGTGACATGTTACAGGTTGATGTGACAGAGTTAGCAAAGAGTTAGAGTTTTAGAAAGGTGAAAACCCTATCTTTCTAAAGGTGTACACAGTCTGAAATATAGACATGACATGTACATATGTGGGATATATTATAGATATGTCATGTAAATACATGATATGTAGCATATACAAGTCACATACCTTTTTCTTTTTGTTGGTACAGGCTGGTTACAAGTACAAGTTGATCACAGGTTATTTGTACAGGCTGGCTATATGATTTTGGGACAGATTGGTATAAGTTTACAATGGTATATATCATAGTGATAGTGTGGTAGTAGTTTGATTATCTATTTTCACTTATATTTCAGGTCAGTAGGATGGGGCAAGGATAGTTGGTTGTAGTGATCGAGAATTGGATCCAGGAGCTTGATGGGGCTCAGAAAGGCCTAAAAATAAAAGTGCTCAGAATATCTTCAAAACTGACTTGTGCATAGGCCTCACCGATGCAAACCCAAAACACCTTGAAAGGGCTCAAATGGATGTCGTATTCTCCAAATATCACGATCTGTTAATTTTTCCAAACAAGAAAAAATTGATGATTGTATGGTCCGTACAATGCCACATGGAAGCTGAGTGTACAGGACATACAACTGACGTGGCAGGGTATAGCTGGAGTTCATGTGGTAGTGTCTATAGGTGACACATGGAATCTTACCATACAGTGATGTGGAAGGTATACATGGACCAATCAGAGAGTGACATGTGTCACCACTACAAGGGTGACATGTGGCATGCTCATAGAATTCTTACGTGGCAAGTACAGTGGAAGGTGATGTGGCAGAAATGTGTTTGTAAGAGCTAGATGAATCAAGAGTTGACACGTGGTAGTTGTGATGGAATATGGGAAGGTTCCACATGGCTCAGACATGGGCTGCCACATGGAACCCATTGATTCGTTAATGTTTATTGAAAAATTTTGGACACCATGAGGTTTGAACCCGTGATCTCAGACATGGGAAGAATCATTTTGGCGTAGGTTGGGCTAACAACCCGCCTACCTAGTAGTTCTTACCCATATACCTTACCATTTATATTTAAGTTTGCATGGTGGTGTAGTCTGAGTGAAAAAGGGTTTGGGCTTAGCCCCTAGCCCTTAGAACTTGCGACAGTCCCATATAACCACATGTTCAGAACTTTACCACTGGCATGGAAGTTGTATTTGGATGAGTCCTGGATCTCAGTCCCATGGAACTGTATACACCAATTGTGGTAACTATTAGCATGGGCGGATAAGGGTTATCACCTGAGACGCTGTCGGATCGTTTCTGGGAGCTTGGAACGTCTGTTTTGCATGTCGTTTCCTTTGCAGGGTTCTAGAGATCTAGGAGAACAAGACCAAATCAGTCTTGTAGCCATTTGGCATTGCAACAATGTAATTTTGATCATTTGATCAGAAATAAAGAAGCCTCCCCCACAGAGAAAAGGCCCGGAGACGTAGGCAAAAGTTGTGCCGAACTCCGTTATCAACCTGTGTGTTTATGGTTTGCTGCCTATTATTCATTTCAGATCTGCATGTGTGTATTTGATTGTTATAATTCCTCTTCTTTCCTCATTCTTTCACTAAATTCTCAAATGGTTAATTAATACTTGCAAGATTAAAACTCAACCATAGTCATTTAAAAGATCCTAGGGATCAAGTGGTATCAGAGCTAGTTGACATTTGGATTTGAGTTGCATGTTAACTAGGGAAAAGCTACAGCGAGGTGAAGGTGAGCTTGTTGCAGAGAATCCATTAATTGGATTGAGAAAAAGAGCTTCTTTCAAAGAGAATATGGCATCGGATGAAGGGATTTCTCAAGAAGAGAAAGAGTTTTGGAAAACATTCCATGCTATGTCGGAGATGGTGACAGTTTTGTATGAAGATTATTTAGAACGGAAACGACCAGTTTTGGGTAATTCTTTGAAAGGAAAAAGTGAAGAGGAAGAGGACCATCCTCACATTCCTCCTTCACCTCCATCAACACCTCCTTCTTCTCCTTCTTCTTCAAGTTCAAGTTCTAAATCTAATGAGAAGAAAAATGTACATAAGCATAAACATGAAATGCCATTGTTAAAACTTGATGTAAAATTTGAGTTGCCCATATATGATGGTGAAGTAAATGCAGAAAAACTTGATAACTGGATCAGGTAGATGGAGGTATACTGCAGTGTGCAGCAGATCAAGGATGAGACCACACAAATTAAATTGGCATCTTTGAGACTTGCAGGTACAACTCTTATCTGGTGGCAAAGCAAGCTGCAAAAAGGAACACAAGATGTGGGTAAGGTATTTCCATCATGGAAGAATTTTATTTCTGCACTTAGGAAACAGTTTTATCCTTTGGGTTATAAAGAAAAATAAATCATTGAATGGCAATATTTAAAGCTAATAAAAGGACAATCAGTGCAAGAATACATCGATGGATTTAGAAAAATGGCATTAATGTTAGACATTCCTTTGCAAACACAAGAAACCATTTTGAAGTATATAGGTGGTTTGCCTGCGCATATTAGAAACATTGTTTTCATGTTTGGACCCACTAACCTTGATGAGGTTTATGTTCAAGATACATATATTGAAGCAGGGAAAGTAGGTGTGTCAGGGGAATCGTCATTTTCAAGGAAAGATGATAAGAGGAAAAGGCATGGCAATGGCAAGAATGCAAATGCTGTGACAAAGAAGGAAGGAAAACCCTCTTGCAAACATTGCAAGAAAGAGGGACATGATGAGGACAGATGTTGACAGTTGCATCCCAAGAAGAGGCCAAAGTGGTTCAAAGAAAAGAAGGGAATGCAAACAGTGGCAACAACGACATCAAAACCTACAGATTTGGGATCGGATTCAGGTGATGAATCTAAGATTTCATTGGTTGGTATGACAAGTAAATTTGGTGAAGAGATTGATTGTAGAAGCAAGTTGTTTCATATAAGAGTAAGCATGCGACACACTAAGATAGATACATTAATCGACAGTGGATCTCAATCTAATCTAATCTCAAAAGAATTGGTTAAGAAAATGGGATTAAAAACACAAACTCATCATAAGCCTTACACACTTAAATGGATACGCAATCATCATCAGATGCACATAACAAAGCACTGCACAATCAAATTTGCAATTTCAGATAAGTATGTGGATGAAGTAACTTGTGATGTTGTGTCGTTAAAAGAATGTGGAATGGTCTTAGGTAGTCCGTACTTGTATGATCGTAAGGCAATCTTCTACAGAACAAAGAATCARTATCAATTCACTAAATAAGGTCATGATTATGTGGTTCATGCTCATCATGTTAAAGCAAGTAAAACACTTCAAACAATGGAACAGTTAGCGAAGGCAATGCAAGTAAGCGACAAACCACTAATTGTTTCAAATGAAGTAATTGATCTTAAGCAAGAACAAAATATGGTTGTTGAATGGAGAATCAATCATAAGTTGCTTCAAGAAAAGCTCATGTCGTGCAGATACTTCAAGTATATCAGTTCATTTGCAGTTGTCTTTTTTATACTATCATTAGCAATGTTTTCTACATGGATGATAGTGGCTTCAATAAGATGTAACAGGGTTCAAATGGATAACAATATACTGTCAGTTGTCATGATTGTGTTACAGTTGATATTGATGAGACAGGTGCATAGGACAGAGTTCAGAGATAGAGAGCAAGATGGGTGGCCTATCCCAATCTTGTTGACTGGTCAGTAACCTTTTGGGGACCAAAAGGTCTTTTTGTGGGGAGGTGTGATCCGAAATCGGATCCAGAAGCCTGATAGGGCTTGAAAAATGCTCAAAAATTAAAGTGTTTGGAATGCAACGAACCTATGCCATTGTGTCCGTCTCATCTTCCTAATTCCGATGGTATATTTACTTTGTCAAACGGAGTCCGTATGGAGAAGATATCGCGTTTTGTCCGAAAAGTCAAACAGGCAAAAAAAGGGATGATTGTACAGTCCGTACAGTCCACGTGGCATGTTCGTAAAGATGATGTGGCAGTTCCGTACAACTGACATGGCGGTTCCAGAATGCAACACGTGGTAGCCTCAGATGACGACATGTGGCATCCCCAGGGAGTGACACGTGGCATGCAGTTTTGGACGAATGGGCATACGGTTGGACTAATCCTGAAGTGACACGTGTAACCACTGAAAGGGTGACACGTGGTAGGGTGACGTCAGCAGCTAACATGGCAGGCTGACAGAGCATACGGCAGGGCTGATGCAGAAGGTCGACGTGGAAGTACGACAATGACATGGCAAGGTTGACGTGGCTGGCACGTGGGCCAATCAGCAGATGACGCGTGTCAATTTTTGGTTGGTTGGTAAGGTGCCACGTGGCCCAGTCACGGGATGCCACGTGGCCCAGTCACGGGATGCCACGTGGCACCGTATTATTGGTTGTTTGGTTTCAATGTAAAATAAAGTTTGGCATGGCCGGGGGTTGAACCTGCGACCTCCTGGTGGGTAACGAACTAACGAATCAGGCTAGCCACTTGGGCGGCGGGTGGTTCTTGTAATGGAATCGATGAAAATTGGTTTTGAATTTGGTTAAAGATTCGAACGGGCGGTAAAAGGGTCGGGGCTTAGCCCCAGCCCTCGGCGACACCACATAACCATTCAACATAACCATTGGCGCAGAGTTTGTTATAAAGTTTGGCCCGTGGTTCTATTTATGCACCATATGACTCGGGGTATATCCACGGGCACGGATTTTAACAGTTGGGTCGTGGCCATATGGCCCATGTATACGCCATAAAACCAGGGTTAGAGCCAATGGGTAAAGGCCAGAGCGCGAGCACTCGGCCACATGGAGTATCATATGACCACAAAAAGGGGTGTGCGCCCAGGGTTCGGGGGCTGCRGCCCAATAACTATACAAAAGTGGGTTTTATATAACAAATTTGGGTTTTTTTAATTTAATTATGCCTATTATTAGCAGATTTCTTCCATTTTTGGGGGATATTGGGCATTTTTGGAGGCCAAATTCTTGGAGGAAGTTGGATCTRAGCAACTAACTCCAAGGCTATATAAACCAGGCCTGTTTGAGGCCATGAACAGTCATGTCAGGGCAGATTTATGCTGAAGAAAAGCCAAGACAAAGTCAGTTTGATGTAGGGAAGCCTTTGAGGTGGAGACGCTGTCGGATCGTTTCTGGGAGCTTGGAACGTCCGTTTTGCATGTCGTTTCCTTTGCAAGGTTCTAGAGATCTAAGAGAACAAGACTAGATCAGTATGGTAGCCATTTGGCATTGCAGCAATGTACTTTTGAGCATTTGATCAGAAATAAGGAAGCCTCCCCCACAGAGAAAAGGCCCGGAGACGTAGGCAAAAGTTGTGCCGAACTCCGTTATCAACCTGTGTGTTTATGGTTTGTTGTCTATTATTCATTTCAGATCTGCATATGTGTATTTGAATGTTATAATTCCTCTTCTTTCCTCATTCTTTCACTAAATTCTCAAATGGTTAATTAATACTTGCAAGATTAAAACTCAACCATAGTCATTTAAAAGATCCTACAGATCAGTTATCCTCGGTCAGCCGGGCTAGACTATTGAACATGGACTTAACCAAAGGCATTAAATTAGGGGCTTATCCCATTGCGCATGTGTAGGGACAAGACAAGGCAATATGTCTGGTGTGAATGTGACCAGGGGCCGGGAAGTAAGGGGCCAACGCACTACCATGTTATCCCATGGCCACATGGAGCACGCCACATGACCAGGAGCCCTAGAAAAAGGAGTTGCACCCATAATTATATGAAAAATTGGGTATTTAACATTATAATATCGTTTTTAAATGATTTTATCAGTAGATTTGCTGGATTTTGGTCATTTTGGAGGGATATTGGGCCCTTTTTGAGGCCATATCCTAGGGGGAAGTTGGGATATGGTTACTAACTTTAGGCCTATAAAATTAAAGGTTCTTGGAGCTAAGGGAGGGAGGTTCAGAGTAGGTTTATGATGAAGATTTTCCAAGACAAATCCATTTTTTATGTAGGGAAGCTATTGAGGAGAGCACCTTTGTAGGCCATTCCTGGGAGCTCCGGTCATCCGATTTCAGTGTCGTTTATTTTTTGGGGTTCTAGAGATATGGTAGAACAAGACCAGATCAGTTTGTAACCTTTTTGGCACTATTGTGATTTAATTTTAAATCTTTGAACAGAAATAAGAAAGCCTCACCCACTGAGACAAAGGCTCAGAGACATAGGGGAGATTGCCAAACTCCACTATCACATTGGTGTTTATTGTTGTAATTGTTAATGCG
>ML776764.1:1261231-1290581 GCA_009831015.1 Picea engelmannii | reverse complement strand
AGGCCGATTGTGATGATTGGTATATGGATAGTTGTCATTTATGGGATGACAACCACTTCCATATTTTATTTGATGACTCTACTCCACCTTCTGTAGAGAACATCAATGTCCCACATCAAGAGCTAGTCACCAGCATTCAGTCTGCATATTCTACAGTGGTATGATTCCTTCCAGATTCAGCTACGACCCTTTTCCACTATGTGGATGGATCTTCTTATTTGGATCGACATGATAGGTGTCAGTATTTAGAGAATCATTTGGAGTTGGTTATTGGGTTCCAAAATATTCCACGAGGAGTTCACATGAGCACTTGGACATGGGACTCGGGCTTACAATGGCGGTTGGACTACTTCAGCATGGTGGATTTCTTTTCTACATGGGACCTTGGTTCTTCAGTCTGCTTCAGCATTATGGTCCACAATTATCCATGGGACCCTGGTATATGGTTGTACATCAAGCGTTGAGGACAACACTTTCATAAGGGGGATGGAATGTAAGGTAGTTAGAGAGGTAATGGGGGGGGGCAGAGGGCCCATAGTGATAATAGTGGAGGTCATTCAATGTAAGGTGGAATAGGTCCACTATATTATTAAATAAGGCCCACTATGGTAGTTAGATATAATAAATAGGTAATTAGATATAATAAATGTAAGAGGACTTCTTAGAAGGTTCTACTTCTAGAAGATTCCTCCTCTAGAATGTTCTTAGGTGATGGTAGCACTATATAAAGGGATTCAAGCTATGTAATGAGACATGAAGAGAAGTATTGTATTTGGAACAGTAGATCAATAGGAGGATGCCCCCTCGAAGAGGCAAGTGAATAGGAGAGGATCCCTTCCATAATAGGATCCATTGTATGGTGTTTCCCTACCTCAAGGGTTTGATGGTAATAAAAGAAGATTTTGCATATTTTTATTGTATATCTGTTGTGGTTCTTTTGTATTCAGCTATTTGGATCTTAACAAACACCAATGCCAAAGAGGAATGTCTATTGTATCTTATGCAATTAGATGAGACCCATTGTGATTCCACCCTAGTTATTGAAACCCAAAAGAAACACGTAAAATTCCAATATGACAAGCACATCAAGCCACATTGTTTCTTTGAGGGAGATCTAGTTCTCTTCTATGAACAAGATCATTATATGTTAGGAGACAAAAAATTCGAAGCTATGTTGTGTGGTCCATATATCGTCAAATGAGTGTTAGAGAAGAGAGCTTATGAGTTAATAGATTATGATGGAATTCCTTTGAGTGAACCCAAAAATGGGATTTACTTGAAGAAGTACTATTCTTATAATGTCTTTGCATAAGTTCCTATACTTTTACTGTACGATACTCTTTTGTGTTACTTTTGTGTGTTTTTCATTATTTGGTTTTGATCCCCAACTGCTTACCTTGTGTTGTGCTTGGTTTCCAGATGTCGACATCTTCTCTACCCTATATTGGCTTCGCCGATGGTGCTAATCATAGTACTCAAAACCTATCTTCTGTTGCTTGGGCAATCTATGCACCCACCAATGAAATTATCATTTTACAAGGTGTTTGCCTCGGCCGTGCAACCAATAATATCACATAATATAGTGCAATCATTGAGTCATACTTTGTTATAGGTATATCTACGAATTTCTCTCTTGGAACACTATTTTGATTATATTGAATATCAACACATTCCTAGATGTCTAAATACATTAACTAATGCTCTATCTAATTATGTGTTAGACAAACATTTGAGACATTTATAAATCCAATCACACATTACACATTGTATATAAAATCAGAGTAAGCCGGTAGAAGCCTCATGTATATATATAATGAAAATGTTTTCCATCCAAGGACCAAAATATCAAAATATAAAGCCCATGGCTCCTACAAAATATCATCATAGATGTCACTCGAAATAGTATCATGGATGTCACTCATGATGTACTCTACTACCCATGATACCCAATGAAGTAACCGACTAAATGAGTTGGACACACCTACAGTATGGCGTTGATAATGCCTCGAGACCTCGTTGATCGAAATGTCGAGGATGTCTTCCATTGAGCCTTCTAAGTTTTGCTACATCACCTCATAGTCGTTGGCATACCACCCTACTACCACACATGCCTCTCCCTGCCTCTGAATCAGAGATGTGCCCGAAGGTCAATGTGGTCCTACAACTTCATATTCAAAACTCTCTGATTAGTCTTTAGATCGAAAACACAAAAAAAATCTAATATCCCAAAAACCCACAAAACACTATAAAGAAAAAAATGTCTTTCTTACCTAGATCTCCCCACTGATATCCCTCAAGGAGAGCTAAGTCGAGATCACCCGGAAAGTCCAGGACGACATACACATAATCATCAATCATCAATATTTGGGGCCTTAACCAGTCAAAAAATGCATCATTGTACTTGATAATAGGGCCCACTACGTGCCGAGCCATAAGGTCACACCACTGTTTCATTCGTGGGTCTCATGGGGCTGGTATCCCCCACTCTTCTTGTAGCTGCAAATGAGGGAATCTTTCTAAGAAGAAAGACACCAAAATGGACCCATACCCAAACTGCTTTAGGTCTCCTCTCTTGCTTTTAGTGAGTTGTGTCTTCATACTATGGAGCACACTGTCACACCAATTGAATACTTGAGGTTCCAGACATTCAATAGCATATTGAAAATAACTCTAGAGCACCATGTGTGGCGATGTGCTTCTTTCCATCTGTGAAATGGTAAAGAGGATGGTTCTGAGAGTCAAATCCCACACACCTTTGATAGCCACTTTACCTTTTCACCTTTCAGCATTTGGTTCATAGTGTCGATGAATATACTCGCTCATCAGCAAGCCACCACCTCGACCCCCTATCAGAGTCACACATGCCCCATGACGAGATAACCCTGTCAGAAAGTAAATATACTCAATGTCCAAGGAGAGGACAAGAACACCCACATGGAATACTTATTTTTCTGCATCCCACATATGGACCAAGTACTCTAATAGTCTCCATTGGGCTCTCATGCCCTGAACTTTGAAAAACTTCAATAGGCCACAGTTTCAAAGAGCATCAATGGTTCCTGCATCATTCAAAGCCATTGAGTGATCATCTTCATGATCACGTTCTCTCCATTGCAACATTTTTGGAATCAAGCACCTGCATGGAAGTAAGAGAGGATAGTTAACACCCTTATCCAACTTTTTTGGAATTCTTTTTGGTTCAACGCTTGCTTTTATTTTTTGGTTTTCAGTTGCCGCAACTGAGATTTAGTTATAGTGCTAGATTTTCTTAGGCGATCCATTGGGTACCTATGGAAATGCTTGATTTTCACAGGGCTCGATATTGGCCACCTACGACGGCCCCAGTGCATGCCTACCGGCCCAAAAATTGCCCAAAAAATAATTTTTTGACAACCAAAACCAAATTTTAAACCATTGAAAAGGAAGAGGATGAAGGACTTATTGTTTTCAAGGAAACCATTCGACGATTTATCGCCTGTGCTCCTTGAAATCGCCCACTAAAGTAAGGGGTGAAAAAAGGGTTTTTAGACAAATTCTTGACCAAATACAAATGAAATGGTAAAATATAACTCTTACTCTTATTTATTTCATTTTTTACCCTTTTTCATAATATTTTATATGATATAAAATTGTTTGGTTAGTTTGGTTATAAACTAATAGTCTCGTGAGTGTCTTTTTTCTTGCAGGAAGAAGGCTAGATTCTTAATTAACAGAGTATGGTTCTTTGTTCTGTATTTTGTTTTCTCTTTGTTACGCATATCGATACTTTTTAGGGTCTTTTAGTAAAACCTCGAGTTCACTCTTCATGTGTTCTCGTGCTCGAAAATTTATGAGAATGTAACCGAGTATAATTTTTTCATCCTTTTGTACTCGTCTTGGTAACATGAAAAGTGACACACATGGAGTATCATTTAAGCTCTTTTCACACTCCATAAAAATGAAAAGATTTATGAGAGACCTTTTTATGTTCATGCTCGTAAAAGTATTTGAATAAAACGTTCGATGGGTGATAGTTTGTCACTTTTTCGATCTTGTTGAACTATTTTATGAAAAAGGAACTGAGAGAGTTCTCTTTAAAGTGTTTTTCAGACTCTATAAACATGAAAAACTCCTGATTTTTCTATCTTTGGACTCGTTAAACAAACATTGATAGATGCACATGGGACCGAACCACTCCTTCTTAGGTATCGTTAAAAATACTCCGAGGGTCTCGTCCAAAGGATGAGATTATATCAACAAGCATATGTTATCTTTCTCAAGATTGCGTAAAAATAAAGAGGTACTCTCCAGAAATGGTGGGGGGGGGAATTTGGGAAAGAGATCTATTTTATGTACCTGTGTTAGTGGTACTACTAGTCTCTCTTGAACATGAAACCCCCTTTGTCATTTGAATCCATGTTAGGAAATCCATTTGTTTCTCATCTGGCCTTCCTCAAATTCATATCTTAGGTCGTCTTTGAGTCAATTCTCCCAAGACTAGTTTTGTGTCATTCATTTGTTCAAGAGAATTCCAAACAAGCCCTCCCTCGAGTCGGCCATATGCATTGTCATTTATTACCATGTCGACCTTCCCTATGTCAGTTTCAAATCATTTTCATAATTTGATCTACCCTTAATTTGTTACTTGTTTCGTGTCATTGATGGGGGATACATCAAGGCCCTCCTATGACAAGTCTTTTCCTATCGAATTCAACTCATCATCCAGGAACAAGACTTATAAATCATTTAGTACCCTAGAGCCTGTATGCCCCAATGGTAGGTTTCTTCACTCTTGACTGTGGATTCACATCGTTGGTCCTTGATCGATAGATTCCATCGAGTGTTTGACTTCATCTCATTTATTCACATTAGTTGGATTGTACTAAGGTACATTGGGAGTCATTGACATCAATGGTGATTTCCCTTGCACTTGTTAATGATTTTCATCAATGACCGGTAATCAAGTGGTTTCTACCATGTTTGACTTCAACCCTTGTAATCGCATGGTTAGATTCATACTTACAGATGACGGGATTGAATACCCTGGGTCTTATCTTTTTGTCCCGGGTTGTGATGGAGTATTTATGATTTGAATTGGCCCACAGATCCACTTTGTATGTCTCATGGTTGTATCTGAATTTACACTTTCTAATACATAGATCCACGGTGTATTTATGGTGGCTATGTAGAATTTTGATGACATGGATCCACGGTGTATAGTTCATGGCCATGCCTTGCATTTATGATTTCAATCACTTGTAAACTAAGCATGGGAATGCCTACCTCATAAATGGTATAATTCTATGAAGATTCTTGATTGTTTTCAGGTCTCTGATTGGTGTGCTCTTTATCTCCGACACACACACATTTTACAAAGTATTTCCACTGTCACATGTTCCAACATCATACTTTGGGGGCATTCTATTACACATTATTTTGGTCATTTTGATGATGAACCCATAGGCATGTGTTCAAGCTTCCAAAACAATCTTTCACATGAGGAAAATTGTTGAGTTCTTCCCTTACAAGGAACATTTTTAGAATGACGTTGCAAGCTGACAGTGGTACAAAATGCAGAAATGAAGGATTTCTGCAGGCTTCTCTATGCCTGGCCTGCGGGATTTCTGCATGATTCTATATAGGTAGGGTGCGACATCGCTTGAAGCTAAGTAAAGGAAGACGTTTCACGAAGTTTCTAGAAGGAGAATATTCTAGAATGTGAGGTGGTGTCTGTATGGTTGTGATCTTACTGGGTTTTCTAATTTGGTGGGATCATCCTCATCCTAATATCCACTTCAGCTTCTCCTATATAATAATGGATTTCTCATGGAAAAGGTTAAGCAAGGTCAAGCAATATTGAGCAAGAATAAGTTGAAGAATATGTGAATAATCCTAATACAAATGATTCACGAGGCCTCCATTTGTCCATCAAGGTTTGTGGATTATCTTCATGCAAATTTGGAGCAAGTATACGTGTTTGTTTAAGCAAAGGACCACCGAAAGGGAGCTTGCGACATCAAGGCACTCTGGTTGTATCTTCCACTTTTAATTAATATGATACAGTGGCACGTCTCTTTCACATAAAATCATTATCATTTTATTACATGACTCCTTGATCACATTTATAGGTCTCCATTGAATCTACAATTATTTCTTTCACTTTGGTTGGTTTGTGTCATTACAGGTCTGATCTCACAGGAGCACCAGAGTGAAGTAGGGACATCATACATATAAGGAAGTGATATATAAAGGTATGTCATACATTCCTTCTTTGATGATAAATTCAATGGTAGCAACCTAGGTAAAGCGTCATGTCCTGTCTTGTTTTATTCTAGATCCAGGTGGATCTAGGGAGATTAGTTTATGTCTGCATTCACCGATTTATCCAATAAAACTAGGAATCAAAACCAAGCAAACAAGACCTTCTTATTTTGAAGTCACTAATTGGTGATGAAATCCAATTCCATGAAGTCATGACAAGAAGGGGCTAGGCTAGGGTGGAAACATTATTTTCATGACCTTCTTACTGGACTTCTACCCTGGTGCAAGCTCCCACACATAATTGTGGGTATACCCTCCAAGGAGCCTGAGTGAGTCTGTTCAAGGTCGATTCTAGGTATCGTAAAGACTTGACCCTCAACAGTCACCTCGTGTAAGACCCTAAGAGGATAGGCAACTGAGGCTACCAAAAACAACAATGATGCCTGGGGAGATAGACGACAGTAAGATCCACACGCAAGGGTAGGGTATCTAGCCAAAAATCAACTTGAGAGGCTTCCACTCATCATTGTGGGTACACCTTCAAGTGAACCCCATAATACACGCAATCTCTACACCGATATCAACAAAGCAAGGTGAGTAACTCTATCAATCTCAATGTGACCTCATGTTTTACCCTTGTGTGAGAAGGGCTTCCCAGGACAAAATGTTGCAAATGGAATTTTACAATCTCTATCACAAGATGATATTGTGTGTTTTTTTCTTTGGAGAGTGTGTCTCACTGTCTATTCCAAATCTCTAGCTTAGCTAATGTTGTTGTAAAAGAGCCCTAGAAAAAATTACTAATTAAGTTTTAGACTTTCGCAATATTTTTAAAGGTTGTTGTTACTCAAGAGGGAGACGAGAATGAAACCGATGTTGTGTAAGACCTTGACCCAACAATATGAAAATAGAAATTAATGATGCAATTTTTTGTTCAATGAATTCTATCTACAACATGGAGAAGGTGATTTCGGAATGATGTAAACTACGAAATATACTTCCTTTTTATTTAAATGAACACAATTTCAAACAACCAATAAATAATGAAGTTCTTCAATGTTCTCTTCTCTTAAATGCAATAAATTTTCTTATGTATGAATTTTTAAAAGAATGGATAACTTCAAATTATTCCTTTCTAAGACCAGACCAAGGGAATGATAGAGAAAGGACAAGTAATCCAAGAAAATTTATACCTTCATCAAGCACCCAAATCAAACTTTCAATGAAGATAAAAAGTAGAAAACGATGAGAAAGTATTTCCCCAAATGAGAATGAAGAACTAACCCCTCAATCATCAAGCAATACAGAATACGTAATCAATCAAAAACTTCAAATCCAATCCAAGATTTTTAATCAAACAAGCACTCATATACAAGCTCAAAGATTATACCCTTGTTGTTAAAAATAAAAAATGAAAACTGGAAAATGACTAAGAGAGGTGTTTGATCTCTGAAAACCAATCAACGACATGTTAAGCATAAGAAAAAAGTGGAACACCGGCTAAAAAAGTTCCCCCCGACTGACTAAAGAAAAACAATGGTCATCAACAGAGGTCAAAACCCCACTCAAAAGTTTCAGAGACGTCGTTGTAGGGTAATAGCACACTACAGTGTGGAAATCAAGAGTTTTCATAGGCTAGAAATAGACAGGGTGTAGAAAGTATGCACTGAAGAAAATATCTAGGGTAATGAAATCAAAGGTTTCCATAGGTTAGGTACATGGTGCAGTGTGAACACGTATGAAAATCAGTAAATTCTGAGAAAAAGGTAAAAATATCAGTGAACTTTCAAACTTTGAGAGTATGAATGGATCTCCTATAGACTCCGAGACTGAATTCAGATAAAAAGGAGTAGGCAAAAACAAATGGCCAACAAAAACCACAATCAATTCATATCCCCAGTGGAATCGTCAATTTTGTTATAGGATAAATCGGTAAATGTGGACATAAACTAATCACCCTAGATCCACCTGGATCTAGAACAAAATAGGACAAGAAATGATGCTTTCCCTAAGTTACAATCATTGATCTAAGTGTCAAAGAAGGAATTTATGACTTACTTTTGAGATCGCTTCTTTATATCTTTGTTGTTCCCACTTCACTCCGGTGCTCTTTTGAAACCAGATCTGCAATGACACAAACCAACCAAAGTGAAAGAAACTATGATAGATTCAATGAAAACTCAAACATCTGATCAAGGAGTCATGTAATAAAATAAGAATAATTTTATGGGAAAGAAACATGCCACTTTATTATATTGAATAAAAGTGGAAGATACAACCGAAATGCCTTGATGTCGCAAGTTCCCTTTTAGTGGTCTTTTGTTCCAACAAACACATATACTTGTTATGATATTTTCATGAAGAAGATCTTCAAAAGCTTGATGGTAAAATGTAGACCTCAAGTATCAACTAAAATAATATTCTTCAGACAATCCTCAGCCTATTCTTCCAACAATCCTTTGCTCAACTTTGCTTAACTATGCTTGACCTTTTCCATGAGAAGCCCATTATTATATAGGAGAAGATGAAGTGGTTAAAGGGATGAGGATGATCCCACCAGATCAGAGAAGTTAGTAGGATCGTAACCATGCAGACTCCACCTCACATTCCAGAAGATTCTCCTTCTAGAAACTTCTTGAACCTCTTTCCTCTTTTGGCTTTCAAACGCCATCGCACCCTACCTATGTAGCATCCTACGGAAATCCCACAGGCCAGCTATAAAGTAGACTACGGAAATCATGGATTTCTGCACTGTACACTATGGGTAGCCTACGACATCCTTCTAAAAAGTAGTCTTGTAGGGGCAGAACACAGTGAATTTTCTCAGGCAAAAGATGATTTTGAGGGTCTGATTACATGATTGTAAAGTCATCATGAGAGTGACCAAAATAATGTGTAACAATCATCCAAATAAATCTGGTACAAATTGGAGGTTGTATATGAATGAGATAACAAAGTTAGGGAAGCCAAACTACAAACCTATGGAACTCAATTTGAAAATATGAAAATGAAAGAAGAAGAGAACATTGTTGAATACTTTCATAGATTATATGAAGTGTTTAATTCAATCAAAGAAGTAGGATAAAAACTTACAGATGAAACTATTGTTCAAAATATACTAAGGTCATTACCTATGAGATATGATGCGAAGATTTATACAATTGAAGATAGGTCTGATCTTGAGACACTCATAATTGATCAAATTCATGGAATTTTTATAGCATATGAAATGAGAACAAGTAATGATAAACCATCAAAAGGTGAAACGACCTTTAAGGAATCTAAAGAAAATAAGAAACGTGAGCATATGTCTCATGAATATCAGTCAGACATATTTGATATAGAAGAGGCCAAATTTTTAAAGAAACTTCAAAAAGGATTTGGACAATATATAGGAAAGTCACATTTCAAATGTTTCAATTGTGGAAGAATTGGACACTTTTCTAACAAATATCCCTATCCCAAGAAAGAGGAAAACGATGAAGATGTTCACAACCAAAAAAACCAATACAAGAATAAATTTTATAAGAAAAATAAAAATTTCTACTCTAAAGAAGACATCACCTATTTAGACAAGAGTGAAGATGAATATTCAGAGCTTCTATTTATGGGAATGAACAATCAAAATAACAATGTAGATGATGAATAAAACTAAGAATTTGAAGGAAAAGTGATCCTATAAGAAGAACTGATTAGTTCTTTGGAGGAACTAAGAAACTATAAAAATAATAACAAGATACTTAGGGTACAACTTCAAGAATTTAAAGAATCATATCAATCAAAATAAATAGATGCATTAAGAACTATCAAAGGATCAAAGCAGATCATCAACGATTTAAAATACCAGCTCCTGGAAGATAATACAATTTAAAAAGTCATTTTAAAATAACTTAGTGATAAAAAACAAGTATGTGAGAAACTAGAAGTCAAGATTAAGTTGTTGAAAGGTGAACTTGAGAACAAAAAGAAGGTATTAAAATTTGAAAATAGTTCAAAAATATTGGATGAAATTCTCAGTAGTCAAAGGTCACCAAACAACAAGACTGGTTTGGGATACACCCAAGACTCAACCACTACATCACACGGATCAGCCAAAAGGCCAATCAGTTACGTAGATGCTATAAAAATCTCATTAACAAGAGAAGATAATAAGGCATAAATGATACCATTGAAAACTGTTCCACATAAACAGAAATCAACACTCCCTACTAGAATAAAAGATGACAAGAAAAATACAATCAACAGAATAAATCCCCCTAATAAATATTTTTTTATTAGATATTTTATTCTTCCAATAATTTTTGACATAAGGAAGTACATTGCAAAGCTTATGGGGAATACAATTGTAGAAATGTCCAAATATACAAGAACAATAAGTACAACACAGAGAAGAGAAATTATAACTCATTTTCTCCTTTTCAAAACTTCAATATTGAATGTAAAAAATGCAACAACTATGTTCATAAAACCAACGAAATTAGATTACCAATGCAATCCTTAAAGATAGGAAACCCTAACAAACAAAATAAGAAGATATGGAAAAGAAAAATTTAAGTACAAAGAAAGAAAGATAATGAATATATTGCTCCTGGAATTGATGAAGTTAATAATAGGGGAATGGTTGGTAAAACTTCTAATAAGGAATATAATAATCAAAGCTATGCATATAAAGTAGACCAAGATCAAGACAAGAAAACTCCTAAAGAAAAATCTGACACAATTCCAGAACTTGATAATGTCATACAAGTAGATTATCCATTACCCAACAAATGGAAAATAAAAAAGGAAAATTATCAAAACAAGGATAAAGAAGCTTATTGTGCAAAAAATAGTGACGATGATGATGAATCTTCAATAGTAGAACAAACAAAATAATTGAGTGATGATGATATCAAAATTTTTCCAATGTTATTTTAATCATCCATTGAAATTCCTTCTCAAAATATTAGAAACAGAGAACGGAAGGAGAAATTAGGGAAGACTTAAAAATTGTTCATTTTGATACTCCTATGAGTATTGAAGCACATAAAAATGAATAGATAGCTAGGATCATCGAAACCATCATGGTTTGATGGTATAACTCTATGTAGGTTCTGACATGGTTTGTTGCAGGTCTTCATCTGTCCAGGAACAATGCAGGTTATGTATTCTGTCAGTAAAGTTATGTGATATGTTCATGCATTGGTCCCAAAGTGGTTATAAGTGGAAAAAACCTAAACGGAAGTTATTATGTGGGCAAAAAATGGAGTGAGTGGAAAATTCTGGAAGTGAGGTAATGATGAAGATAGGATGAGTACAATTCTAAAAATGAAGGGAAAGATTGGAAGTTGAAGCTTCGAGAACAATGATTGTGACAGAGGTTGTAGCAGGTACTGAGACAGTGACTGGGAAAGTGACAAAGAAAATATGAATGTGTATTTGTTGGTTGATGTGTATTTTATTTGGATGGAGAACTATATCAATTCTAGTTGGATATATTTCATTCTATCGACAAGCAGAGTCATGCAGAAAGAAAAGTATAAAAGCCTCTCATATGAATTTAGAGCATTATACAATAGAAAAGAATCATATATAGATATGGGTACATTTGGTTAGATATCGATGAGAAGCAATGGACATGTCTAAGGATCGTTTGATAATTATGAGCTACAATTGTGCAATGTTCCTGTAGGGAAACAGTATCCACAACGAAAATAATATGTTTTATATAGTGGTATAAATGGAATATTGTAGAGATGACAGGGTGAGAGACCTTGTCAGGAAGAGATACCCTTTTAGAAACAAATGGGGATATAATTCCTAGGTAGAGAGAGTTGATTAATAGAGGGATTCATTTAGTTGACGAAGTAAGAACATGATTGTAGGGGGAGTTACCCAAGTTTAGATTTTGGTCAGCAACATACAAACAAACAAACATTAATCATAGGGGGAGAAACCCTTTTCCATTGATTTCAAAGGGGGAGAGTAACTTCATATTAGAGAAGCATCATCACAGGGGGAGTTTTTGTATGAATTTGGTGTGTTTCCATCAATAACAAAGGGGGATATTGTTGGACATATTGTCAATGATGTCAATAGTCGAGGTCATTGTGATTCGATGATGAGTTGTTATGATTAATTTTAATTGACAAAAAACAAGGTGCAAAAGAACATTAATCAAATATCAGAAGGAAAAGTGCATTGCAAAAATCCTATCAGGATTGAAATCCCCATAGTAAAAATCCAAAAGAATTGAGGAGGAATTATGTCCACTGATGTAGTTTTTGGGAAAAAATAGTACCGGCAGATATGGGAGTTGTAGAGGAGGATCATCGGATCAACATATGATTAAGTCCTAACAATTAGAGATCATTAATGGTAGATCAATGATGGAGATACATTTTTTTATCAAAGGTTTGAGTGAACGATCGTGCATGTTTTGGCTCTGTAATCCCCATAGAGCATCAATTGTCACCTACAACTAGAACAACAGTTGGCATTGATCCCAATATCCACAAGTAGTTTCTATGGTGAAACTTGAAGATGGTTTTAAAGTTCATTTTAGTTGGGAATATGAAATCATCCCTGATCATAGATCTCCATGTTGTTTAAGCACAATCATCGATTCGAGATACAGATCAATGAATAAATATTGGCCGTCCATCTCAATGGTAGATTAATTCATAGTTGTTGGATTAAACTAGTGGAAGGATAGTGTAATGTTGACCACTTCAATTTTGACCAACTTTGGTGGAAATTGAAGAAACAATTACCTAGACCTTTGAAGCCCCGAAGTCCCGAAGTCATGAAATTATGACAACTGTCGAATCAGAGGAAGAGAAGGGAAATCTTGTCAATCGTTGATCTAGCCATAGCATGGTCAACTCCGACCTTAACCTAATCCAGTGATAAACAACTCATATGATACAAGAACTCTCAAATCTCAGAGTTTCAAAATAAATAGGCCATACAATCAAGAAAAGATATATCTATGATGATAGATCTATTTGGCACTTCACTAATTCGGGAGGATTAGATCAAAATCTCAAAAGTGTCATACCCCCAAAGTAACAACAAACTTCATATCAACAAGAAGCTTCATATGAACCTATAACTGTTAGATCTAGGAGGAGGACATGTAACACAATAATAGATCCACCTCAGCAAGACCATGCCAACAATGACACATGGCACAATCAAATGGTGACAAGTGTCAAGGTATAGTTGGAATTTTAGGTATACATAATTCAAAAATATAAGTGACACATGCCAGCCACTTGGCTAGTGCCATGTCAATAGTAACATCAACAAGTTATGTCACTCCAGGAGTATATCTTTTGAGGTAAACCAACATCTACGAACAACAAATTCCCTAAGTGGCAAATTTTGAAATCATGAACTAACACTCGTCATTGATCTAAGATCCTTCAGGATGAATCATGATTGTTGGATCAAGTGTAGTGGAAATATAGAATAAGAACGAGATTCTAACTTACAACAAGAAATCGTCATAGTATTATTCTTTATTCGGTAAGTAAACACTCTAGAGGGATTGAACTTCTCAGAGATTAAGTAGCCCAGATCCTCGGAGTCATGAATAGTCGAATAATCAAAGAGAGGAGCTCCTTTGTGCCTAAGTCCATGGTGCTAGCTCCTGGAATTATGGAAATCTATCAAAGCAAGGAAGTGTTGATAAGAAATTGAGCAGAATGTTCTCTAGAAGAGTTGAATGACTACAAAGGTTGGAGTCCCAAAGTGAACGAGAATCGTCTGCTCAAATACATATCGAGCCTTGATCATCGATTGTTTGAAACCTATGGACAAAAAAATATCTTCCATATAATGGAATATCAAATATCGATCGATCAATCTTCTTCCACGAAATTCACTCTAGAAGGTTGAATGATTGCAGAGGTTGGAAGTCTTGAAGGATAAAGTTTTGAAGTAACAAGACTAGTCCATATGATTGTGAAATTAAAACATGACCTTTGATCTTGACAAGTGATCAAGAAATAATTTGGTGTAGTGCCTGGTCACCACCTGTGGTCGTATGGAATAAAGGTCCTAAAGAGTTTTCTGTGCGAAATTCTACACAGAGTATGAATTTTATCCCAGTCAAGAAGGGATGTTGAACTAGATAGGATCTGAACTATGTCCTGATTTATCTTAAGTAATCCAACACATGCAATGGATTACGATGTTAATCATAAATCTTAATCTATTCAAACTAACATTGAATAATGAAATAGAGAGGCATTAGATAAACTTAAAATAAATTGATCCATATATGTGATCAATTTATGAAAATCACTCTCACTAAATTAAAAAGCCTTCACAATAATGTTTGAATAATAATAGAGATTATTGTTAATTTAAAATGAAGAGGTGTGATGGTACAAACTAAGGAACATAATTATTGATATCTCACACCATTCGAAATATTATATAAATGACAAATAATAGTGGGAAGAAAGTATATATGTAGTCCAAATTAGAATATCAAAACAAAAGAAATGTCCAAGAAAAATAATTGATGATTGTTATGAAGTGAGGGTGGAAGAGAGGAACACAAAAGGATTCATATCCTTTACTAAGTAAATTGTAAATTAATGGATTTGGTTCTTCTTGGGGTTGGTTCCCTAAATTTAAGGGAGTTGGTGCTTCCTAGGGTTGGTTCCATAAAAATAAGGGATTTGGTGCTTCCTATGATTGGTTCCCTAAAGACAAGGGAGTTGTTTCTTCCTAGGTTTGGTTCCCTAAAGACAAGGGAGTTGGTGCTTCCTAGGGTTGGTTCCCTGAAAAAGGGGATTGGTGTCTCCTAGAGTTGGTGCTCTAAAAAGGATCGGTGTCCTTCACTATTTTGTTATAAAACCTTGTAATTTATGTTAATTATATATTTATAATTGATTTTAAATACAAGTCCATTTTTTATCTATTGTGGTAAATAATACAATATCAAAGTAAATGTTAATTGTTGAAAAAGGGAAATACGGATTCACCCCCTCTCTCATTATTTCCAACAATTTGTTTAAATTTCATGATTTGGTCCTTGTAATTGACGCAGGGTGGCATCGTTGAGAGAGTAGGGTCACAGAGGAGGGTAACACCCTCAAGATTTTTTGTACCATATTTGGTGAGTTGTCTTATGTTGAACTACAAAGTATAGTTATGTAAGTCTTTTAATTCATTGCGGAAACAAAAAAGTAACAACATTTTTTATTTTTTCATTCTCCGGAGCGATGAAGCATGGCTAGGAACAAAACCACTAGAGGCGATTCTTCTGGAAAGAGAAGGAAGATCAATTTCCAGTATTCTCCTGAGGGTGACGTGGGTGGAAGTGGTCAATGAGTGACCAATGACTTCCATTTTGTATCTAGTCCATCATATGGTTGTTTTTCTATGTCGGGGCACTTATTGTCATTTTTTATATTGGGCACGAGGTGCCATTTTATAAAAAATGTATTATTTAGATGATGTTCGATACACACACACACACACACACATTTCATGGCATGTTTTTTATGAATATCATTTTGTATGCATTTTATGTTAACGAATGTATGAATTTCAAAGAGTATGAATTTTATGTGTATGAATGTATGGATTTTTTAATTCGATTAATTACTTTTTAAATTGTTAATGAAGTTTATGTAATTAATAATAGATATTTTTTGTAAAGTTATTATAAATACTTGCATTACAGATTAATGAATTGATTATGGTGGAAAATATTTCTAAGTTCTAATCCATACAAAATTAAATTCATATGCAATAAGAGCTTGTTGTAGGAACTCTAGGACCAAGGTTGTTCTTAATGAGGCACAATGCAAATTTTGAAGAACAGGTCGATTTTAAAGAACATTATGTTGGGTGATTCTAGGTAGCATGGTTGTTTGATAGGCCAAACAAACATGAAATAGATTACAAAACTTTGTTATGCTACTTGGTTTAGATTTTATGCCCCTAGACCAAATTGCCAAAATGTACCTGAATGGATTTTGGACGCAAGTTGAAACTCACAATAAAACTTGA
This sequence comes from Picea engelmannii, assembly GCA_009831015.1. Classification (NCBI taxonomy): domain Eukaryota; kingdom Viridiplantae; phylum Streptophyta; class Pinopsida; order Pinales; family Pinaceae; genus Picea; species Picea engelmannii. The sequence goes on along the minus strand of ML776764.1, from coordinate 1,274,330 downwards.
ACTGGGACTCAGATGGATGAACCATCAGTTGCATTGGATCTGGGGCACCAGGTTTCAGCTAGTTGATCCCCTCCAATATTATTTTGTTTCCCGCAAATGCTTTTGTTTCAAGACTAATATTTTTCTCGTTGAGGCATAGCTCAAATTATGAACAAGTTGATTTTCAAGAGCATGGTGCTAGGTGATTTTGGTTAGCGTACTGGTCATCTAGGAATTGGATAGACATATGTGTGTGATATTAGGAAACTCTGTTACGCTGCTTGATTTAGATTTTATTCCCTCAGAACAAATCTCAAACATGTCCATAAATCTCTTTAGGAGGTGATTTGCAACTCACAATAAAACTCAAACCGAGACTGGAATGGAAAAGCCATTAATTTCATTAGATCTGAGGCATCAAATTTGAACTAGTGGGTCCCCTCTACTATCATTTCGTTGCCTGAAAAAGTGTTTGTTGCAGTATCTCTAAGACTAGGGTTTTTCTCAATGCAGCATAGCACAAATACTGAACATGTTATGCCCTAATATTGGCACATTACCCCTTAATTGGGGCATATTACATTAGTAATTTTATTTTGTTTAAGTCGGCTTTATTCCATTAGTTGTAATTATACCTCCTAGTCTCCTATATATACCAAGGAGACATTTTCATCTGGAATCATCTTGTACTTGAACATTTATGTGGGGTAAAAGGAGGTTTCCCCCTCGAAGAGGATTATTATCTTAAATTATCTCTTTTTCAAGGCGTTGAGTACTTATTCTAAGGTTTTTCTATGCTATATTGATATTTGGTTCTTAACATATGGTATCAGAGCTCAAGGTCTTCGGGCTTCGTTGCTACATATGAGACACCTTGGAATTTTAGCTATAAGTTTTTTTCTACAATGTTTCAAGAGAAATGGATTTCATGATATTTAGTAGATGGATCAAGGTACGTTGGGTTAAAATTTCAGCTCCTGAGGCCTTATACTTTCGGAGATATAGCCTGTGAAAAAAAGGGTTCTGGAATCATCCTGAACTGAGTCATTGCAGAATGTTCACTATAAAAATGTTTATGTAACGTTTCAGAGCCTGAAATATAGAGGATATTCAAAAAAATTAGTAAGGTATCTGTGGTAACAATTTTATCTTTTGGGTCATCTTACATTTGTAGATACACCCTGTGGAAGATAGGGTATCGGACTATTCCTATTGAATAGTCTCAAAAAGGTGTTCTAGGTAAAACAATCATAAATTATTCCTAGAGTATCCAAATTGAGAGAGACTTTTTTCATTGGATAGTGGACAATTTGTAGTATTTCTGGTACAAGTTTCAGAATTTTATATCAAATATTGTGTGCTAGGCATGAAGAAATAGCACACTATGAGGATACAAGGAGCAATACCTTCTTTAGCCAATTGATAAATCTCAAGCAAAAGGGTTCATTTACCGAGCACACTGAGAACTTTCAAAGATTGAATATAAAGGTAACAAATATTTTATATGAGCACTTGATTGATTTATTCATAGGAACTTTAAAGGATAACATTCAACATGAGGTTTTCCTTTCAGAACCCAAATCATTGGAGAATGCATTTAAGACGGCAAGAAATGTTGAAAGTAAAAATATGGCTATGGCTACTAGAAGGACCAATCCTAACATCTATAGAGAGAACAATGCTCCTTATTCTAAAACACCTCAACCTACAAGGTTGACACCTCAACAATAAGAGAAAAGAAAAGCAAAAGGTTTATTCTTTAATTGTGACAGCAAGTACATTAAGGGACATAAGTGTGCTGAGAAGAAATTATTCTACATAGATTGTGAAGAGGAAGAAGAAAAAGAACAAGAACCATCTCAACATGAAAACGTAGAAGAAATTTCTTCTGAAGAGTTGACTCCCACGATATCGTGTAATCCATTGGCTGGAATTAGCACTCCTCAAACCCTCAAAATCGAAGGATGCATCAAAAATAAAAAGGTAGTAGTCATAATTGATTCTGACAGTACTCATAATTTCATTCACTATAAATTAGCCAAAGCTCTCAATTGCTTTGTATATCTAGAGCCAGAGTTTCAAGTAATGATTGCAGATGGAGGAACTATCAATTGCTCAGGAAAATGCAATAAGATCAATCTTACTATGGGAGAATATGTAATGAATACTCCAATGATTTCTATACCCATGGGTGGTGCAGATGTTGCACTAGGAATCCAATGGTTACAATCATTAGGAACAATGGATTTTCATTTTCAAGAACTTTTCATGAAATTTTCATTGAAAGGAAAAGAAATTGAGTTAAGAGGTATCACAGGGAAACCCGGTAAGGTGATAAGCTCTAATCGCATGACACAATTATTGAAAAATGGGCATCAAGGAATTATTGCACTGTTAGAAAAATAGGACCGCAGAGCAATAAAATAAAACAAATGCAGAAACAAAACACAGAAGACACACAATACAAGAGAGACACAGATTTGCGTGGTTCACCCAGTGTGGGCTACGTCAACCAGAGAAATTCCCAGGTCCTTCCTTTATTATTATCCAGCAAATGAAAGGATAAAACCTACAACAAAACCCGTTGTAACTTCCTCTTCTTTCTCTCACAGTCTCCTCTCTCAGAATACAATATTCACCATCCTCTATAGTCGCAATACATTTCCCTCATAAAAGAGGGTTTCCTTCTAGGGAAAAAAACCCTAACATAATCTCTACCATTAGATCTGTAACCTTATAATGAACGGTCCAGATTTACAATGAAATTACAATATACTTTTACAAGGCAATTTTTGCTTCGGGGGCTTCGCCCCCGAACCCCCGCCGAGGGCATAGATCCCCTGGACCCCCAGAGTGTACATACTTCTGGGGTGTAAATAATTCATGGGGTATAAACACGGATGAAAGAAAAATACCTCTAAATCAGGAAGAAAATCACGCTCCACAACCAACAATCTCCCACTTGGATACTGATCTCAACAACTCCACTGTTGTTGTATATGTTGGACTCTAAACCTTCTTCGACCTGGAAATATTCTCATTTTCATATTCATTCTTGAAGACCAACTGAAACTGAGCAAGAACTTAGTTTCTCCCTGGTTACTCCCTTTGTTAACATGTCTGCAGGATTCTGGCTAGTGTGTATCTTTTCCAGCTTCAATTGTCCATCTTCCAAGGCAGATCATATGAAGTGGTACTTCAACTGTATATGCTTAGTCTTTGAATGGAAGGCTGAGTTCTTTGCAAGGTGGATGGCACTCTGACTGTCACAGTACAACCGGTTGTTCTCCTGCTTCTTTCCCAATTCCTCCATAAACCTTTGTAACTAAATCATTTATTTACTAGCCTCTGTAGCAGCAACATACTCTGCCTCTATTATTGAAAGTGCAACAACCTTTTGTAGTTTTGAAATCCAACTTACTGTTGTTCCACCTATAGTAAAAACATACCCTGTGGTGCTCCTCCTGCTATCTTTATCACCTGCCATATCTGAATCAACATATCCCTGTATGATGCAGCACGTGTTCGCAAGCATTCCCGCTCACAAGATCTTCTCTTTCCCCTTGGCCCAAAGAAATCTACTGCTCTTCTATTTCCCTATCGAGAAATCTGCACCCACATAAATCTTCGTGGGATCCCCCTTTCTTTACAAATCGGGGAATCGGACTTCGCGAATCCAGTGGTCAAGTGTTCAGTTCTCGAATCCCTGAACCCTGATACAAGTCAACATTGACCCTTTCCCTTTTCATATCGAGACTTTCTCTATCGTGATTTTGGCACTCGTGATTTCGAACAACTTGTCTTTCCGACTCCCGAATCCCGATATGTCGATTACCCAACACACGCGCGAGTTGACTTTTCCACACCATGTCACCTCGTCGAGATTTCGGATTTCGCGGTATCGCGAATCCTGAGGTAATGGTTTTGGAACTTCTCACTGCAAAAACTTGATAGATTATGCCACTTGTCCACCTATCGAATCCTCTGTGGCCCACACTATCTTTTGGTTGTCAGGATATCACTACTCCTGCTGCTATATTCATGGGACTTCAACCCACAAAACCCCAATACACGATATACGTGTAGATCCAACGATCCTTGTGACTTGGATCAATAGTTCTACCCCTCCTAAGCTATGAACCTCTTAAGAATACTTTGATGTATCTCCCTTGCACCTCTGCAAGATCTAACAGCTCATGAAATATCGCGGATCCTCCTCGAAGAATACTGACCGTCCGTTCCTCCTAATGAAATCTACGCAATGACTAAGTGTTCCTCCACGGAACTCGTCCTCCTGCACGCGAACTTACGACACTTCCCTCGAACTTCCAGCCACAGCTTCCTTACACTATCCTTCAACAATCTCGAAGGCCTTATCCTTCCTGAGATTTTATAAAAGACCCTTGTACGCACTCCTTGCGGCAACTTTCAACCACGTCTAAGTGGTTGAATCCTTTCGACTCTACGCACACCTGCAGCAATAGTCTTTCAACTCTCGCTCAGGTTCACAACCCTGAACTTCACTCGACCTGCGCACTCCTTGCATGACTCCTGCGCCCAACTACACCTTTGAGAGAATGAGAACAAAAGAAACCCTATCTAAACCCTCTATCAATGCACTCCTTGTGGACAATTTGACTGCACTCCTTGTAGGAATCCTCTGGCTCAAATAGAGAAACAATTGAAACTCATTCCTTCCTCCTCTCAAACTTCAATTCAATCATGAACTCATATACATAGCATATAAAGAAAATGTATAACATGACACAAACATTCATGAGCATATCATTCAACATCAATACACAGAGAATAACACAAACCATGAATTTGAATCAACTTCTTTCTATTAATCCAAATATCTGTACATGGGTGTTCTTACACAACTCTCTGCATGCTCTTGCTCTTCCTTCTTCTGATTAATGTTACAATGCACAATGAGGGTGTCTATATCCCATTTCCCTCTCGCGCTCTACAACTGTCTAATCTAGAATTAAATTCTATTTACCTGCATTAACTATTATAAATGTCGTCTACCTACTAAGGATGAGAGATAAAGTCTCAAGGTCTGTTTACATAATACAAGTGTGCCCCATCTTAATGACTCATTTAAGATCACGTAACAATTTCCAAGGTGTTTCAAAATTTGTGTTGGCGCTTTTCCAGCTGTCCTTCTCTTTCGTGTTGGCTCGCTTGATGTGGGAGATGCTCCTGCATCATAATCCCTCACTTGAAAACTTTCATGGGATCCTTTCCATGAGCTCTTGCATGGTCTGTCCATGCTTCTGTATCTCTGCTTCTCTCTCCTAGCTAGCATATTCAACTGGATGGTTCTTCCACTTGAACAAATACTCAAAGTATTGCTTTCGCCTAGTCCTCTTGCTCACTCTCTTATCCAGTATGCGTTCCATCTGCAACTTCTCTGCAACTGGCATTTGCTTCATCCATTGGATCACTGGCTGCTCAACTCCAGCTTCTTCTTACTCAATTCTATATGGGTACAAATCTGAGATATTGAATATCGGATAAATTTCGATCCCATCGGGTAATTCAATCTCATAAGTGTTTGCCCCAAATTTCCTCAAGACACTACATGGCCCGATTTTCTTCATTTTCAACTTGTTATATGTTCCTCTTGGGAACATTTCTTTTCTCAAATGTGCCAAAACAAGAACACCAACCTCAAACTGAAGTTGTCTTCTATGTTGATCTGCTCTTCTCTTATACTTATAACTTGATTCCAGCAATCTCTCCTTCACCTGGCTGTGAATTTCCTTCATCGCCTCCACGAATTCTTCTGCACTAGTGCTCCTAGTTGCAGTCTGTTCTGAATCCCCCAGTTCATAAATTCCTCTCGGTTGCAGGCCATAAACAACCTGAAATGGACTTTGCCCTGTGCTCCTGCTGACTGAGTCATTATAAGCAAACTCTGCCTGTGGTAATATGTTGTCCCACTGGCTGTGGTGCTCTGTCACCAAGCTTCTCAGTAAGTCTCCTAGACTTTTGTTCACCACTTATGTCTATCCATCCATTTGAGGATGATACGCTGAACTAAAAAAAAAGTTAGTTCCCAGCTTCTTCCATAAGGTCCTCCAAAAATGCCCTATGCACTTTGTATCTCAATCCAAAACTATACTCCTCGGCAACCCATGAAGTTAGATGACCTCTTTGAAGAACAGGTTCGCAATGTGAGTTGCATCACTGGTATTTTGACATGGAATGAAGTGTGCCATCTTGGAGAATCTATCCACCACTACAAATATTGAATCACAACCTTTTTGTGTTCTTGGAAACCCTAATACAAAATCCATGCTAATCGCATTGCACGACCTTTCTGGTATGGGAAATGGTTGATAAAACCCTACATTTTTCTTCCTTCCCTTCGAATGCTGGAAAATTCTACATCTGTCTACAAATATCTTGACATTCGCTCGCATTCCCGGCCAAAAGTATGACTCATTTAGCTTCGCGATTTTTTTGTCATGACCAAAATGCCCTGCCAATCCTCCATTGTGTTTCTCCTTCAGCAGATTCTCCCTCATGGAGCATTTCAGAATACACAGTTGATTACCTCTAAAAAGTAATCCTTCCCGGACCATATACTCTATCCACTGGCTTATGTCTCTGAGAACTGGATTCTCAGCTACTTCATACGCTTCTTTAAAATCTGTATCATCAGTGTACATGTCCCTAAGACAATCAAAACCCAATGTTTTGACTCAGAACTCCTGCAACAGCAAACACTTCCTGCTCAAAGCATCAACAACGTTGTTAGCAGTACCAGAAATATGTTTAATCACAAAAGTAAAATTTTTCATATAATAAACCCATTTGACATGTTTCTGATTCAACTTCTCTTGTTGAGTCACAAACTGTAGTGCATGATTGTCACTGTATAAGACAAACTCTTTCGGGATCAAGTAATGCCTCCATTTCTTTAATGCCTGTATGACATCATAGAACTCCTTATCATATGTGGAGTACTTCAATTTCACTTCATTCATATTCTCGTTGAAATATGCTATCGACTTGTCTTCTTGACTCAAGACCGCCCTAATTGCAAATCCGCTTGCATCGCATTTCACCTGAAATGTTTTCTCGAAATCCGGCAACACCAAAACTGGTCGTTCCGTGATCTTCCTTTTCAACAGATTGAAACTATTTTCAGCCTCTTTTGCCCAGTGAAAATATTTATGCCTCTTCTTTACTGTATCCATCATCGCTGCGCTAATTCCACTGAAATTCCAGATGAATTTCCGGTAGAAACTAGCTAACCCGTGAAAACTTCTCACCTCAAAAATATTCCTTGGTAATGGACAATTCTTGATTGCCTCCAACTTATCTGGATCCATCCTCAAGATATTCGCTGAAATAACAAACCCCAAGTAAATGAGCTCTGTCTTCATGAATGAGGATTTCCTCATGTTTATCAATAGCTTCTCCTGCTGTAACTTCTGCATCATTGTAGCCAAATGCTTCAAATGCTCCGCCATTGATGTACTGTAAACCAGTATGTTATCCAAGTACACAATGAGAAATTTTCCGATGAACTCCCTGAAGACTTCATTCATCAACCTCATGAAGGTACTTGGCACATTTGTTAAACCAAACAGCATAACAATCCATTCATACAACCCTTCATTTGTTTTGAATGTTGTCTTCCATTCATCACCTTCTCTCATGCATATTTGGTGATAACTTCTTTTCAAATCAATCTTTGAAAAATACTTTGAACCACTTAAGCAATCCATCAAATCATCCATCCTCGGAAATGGAAACCTGTACCTGATGGTTATCTTATTAATCTCCCTTGAGTCAGTACACATCCTCCATCCTTCGTCTTTCTTTGGACTGAGTACTGTTGGAACAACACATGGGCTCAAGCTTTCCCTGACCAAACCTTTGTCCAACAACTCCTGGACTTGTCTTTTTACCTCTTCATTCTCTTGCGACGTCAACCTATACGTGGATTTATTTGGAAAACTGGTTCCTAGTATGAGATCAATATGATGACTCACACTTCTAATTGGTGGCAATGAATGAGGTAATTCATCCACAATTATGTCAGTGAACTCTTCCAGTAGTTCCTGAACTTCTTTTGGTAAATCATCCACTCTGGTGCTAGTCAGAACAATGCTAGGCTTTCTGACCACAATGAACCATGGATCTTCCTTCTTATTAACCTTTGTAAGAAGTTCCTTCCCACTCATGAGAAGTACTATGTTGCTTATTTCCGGCTTCACCTCTTTATCCTTAATTGGAAGCAACATGTGTGTCCTCCCATTCTTCTCTAGGGTGTATGTGTTCATTCTCCCATCATGAATCACATTTCTGTCATATTGCCATGGTCTACCCAACAATAGATGACAAACATCCATAGGAATGACATCACATAAGATCTTATCATTATATCCTCCTATCTTGAATTCAACCAAGCATTGTTTAGTGACAGTTACCTGGTGTCCTTTTTGTAGCCACGAAACTCTGTATGGGCTTGGATGATCAGTCGTCTCCAGCTCCAGATTCTCTACCATCTCTGTAGATACAAGATTATCTGTGCTACCACTATCTACGATGACCTTTCATACCCTGTCCTTGGTCTTGCAAGCGGTCTTGAAAATTTTGGTCCTTTGGACTAAACTTTCCACCTCTTTCTCGGGTGTCAAAAGGACTTTTCGCATCATGAGCGATCTTCCACCCTCAGCGTCTTCTGCTTCAACATCCCGCCTATGTGCTTCGGCGATGTGAGCTTCTGCAGTATCCTTCTTTTTATCTGGACACTCATAAGACTTGTGCCCATTCTTTCTGCATGTGAAGCATGTGATTACTCCACCTCTTCCTCTTCCTCTGCCTCTAGTACGAGGAAAAGTGTTGTTGTCAACATAGTCTCCTCTCTGATCAGTATGTTGCCCTCTCTGTTCAGCATATTGCTGCCCTCACTGTGAGGTTCCACCTCTCTCTGTATGAGTCTGAGGTTTCTTCCATTCCTCCTTGGGCTTCTGGTATCTATCCTGGGCAACTGATTTTCCTCTAGGCTGACTTTTGCCTCTACCCCTCTGACTCTGTTTTCGGCTCAACTTTTCTTCATCTTTCAGAGCCATCTGATAAGCATCTTCCATCGTTCCAATGGTTACCATGCTCATCTCATCCTAGATATCATATCTCAGGCTATTCATGTATCTGGAAACTTTCTCATCATCTCTCTCCCGATGACCTGCCCTGATGTTTAGCTTGTAGAATTCCTCAGTGTATTCTTTCATTTTCATCAGCTTCTGCCTCAGGTTCTGCATCCTCCTAAACAAAGTAATTTGATAATCCCTCAGGATGAATTTCACCTTCAGCTTCGCAATCATCTGGTCCCAGCTCTTGATCTTCTACTTGCCCTTGTAGCATCTGTCAGCTTGTAGTTCATCCCACCACAATGTTGCATGTCCTTTCAAGCATGTGACAACATGCTTGACTTTCTTGTCTTCTTCGACATCTTCACAGTCAAAGTATGTGTCTAGAGCTCTAATCCAGAAGCTCCTCTGCATCCAGATTTCCCTCGTAAACTAGAATGTCCATCTTTGCTCTTGCAACCATCCTGGCAATAGCTCTGATCAAACACTCGTTTGATGCATCTTCAGCTGCAACTTCTTCTTCATGTTCAGCCTCAACTTCGCTTTCGGAATCACTCAGATCCCCTGCACTGACTGTGCGTCTTTGAGTTGTCTCCATATCTTCGATTCTAGCTCGTAGATAACGCATTTGTCTCTCCATGACTGGATCTGTCATCTTCCTGCCTCTTCTTCGTGGCATTTCCCTATCCGCTGGTGGATCAAGTGTCTGCATGTCCCTTCTCCTGGGCGACATGGTGAATTCTCTTTCTCTGCTACAGAAAGAAAAGAACCTTTCTGTGCTCTGATACCAGACTTGACGCAGCACGCGCTCGCAAGCACACCCGCTCATAGGATCTTTTCTTTCCCCTTGGCCCAAAGAACTCTACTGCTCTTCTATTTCCCTATCGGGAAATCTACACCCACATAAATCTTCGTGGGATCCCCCTTTCTCTACAAATCGGGGAATCGGACTTTGTGACTTCGCGAATCCAGTGGTCGAGTGTTCGGTTCTCGAATCCCTGAACCCCGATACAAGTCAACCCTGACCCTTTCTCTTTTCCTATCGAGACTTTCTCTATAGCGATTTCAGCACTCGCGATGTCGAACAACTTGTCTCTCTGATTCTCGAATCCTGATATGTTGATTACCCGACACACACGTGAGTTGACTTTTCCACACCCTGTCACCTCGTCGGGATTTCAGATTTCGCGGTATCGTGAATCTTGAGGTAATGGTTTCAGAAATTCTCGCTGCAAAACCCCGATAGATTAAGCCACCTATCCACCTACCGACTCCTCTATGTCCCACACTATCTTTTGGCTGTCAAGATATCGCATTTTGTGATATCGCGACTCCTGCTGCTATATTCATGGGACTTCAACCCACGAAACCCGATACATGATATACGTGTAGATCCAACGGTCCTTGTGACTTGGATCAATGGTTATGCCCCTCCTGAGCTCCGAACCTCTTGAGAATACTCCACTGTATCTCCCTTGCACCTCCGCAAGATCTAACGGCTCACGAAATATCGCGGATCCTCCTCGGAGAATATCGACCGTTCGTTCCTCCTGATGAAATCTACGCAATGACTAAGTGTTCCTCTACGGAACTCATCCTCGTACGCGTGAACTTACAACACTTCCCTTGAACTTCCAGTCACATCTTCCCTACACTATTCTTCAACAATCTCGAAGGCCTTATCCTTCCTGATCTTTTATAAAAGACCCTTGTATGCACTCCTTGCGGCAACTTTCAACCATGTCTAAGTGGTTGAATCCTTTCGACTCTGCGCACACCTATAGCAATAGTCTTTCAACTCTCACTCAGGTTCACAACCCTGAACTTCACCTGTCTTGCGCACTCCTTGCACGGCTCCTGTACCCAACTACACCTTTGAGAGAATGAGAACAAAAGCAACCCTATATGAACCCTCTGTCAATGAACTCCTTGCAGAAAATTCAACTGCACTCCTTGTAGGAATCCTCTGGCTCAAATAGAGAAATAATTGAAACTCATTCCTTCTTCCTCTCAGACTTCAATTCAAACATGAACTCATATACACAACATATAAAGAAAATATATAACAGGACACAAACATTCATGAGCATATCATTCAGCATCAATATACAGAGAATAACACAAACCATGAATTTGAATCAACTTCTTTCTATTAATCCAAATATTTGTACATGGGTGTTCTTACACATCTCTCTGCATTCTCTTGCTCTTCCTTCTTCTAAATAATGTTACAATGCACAATGAGGGTGTCTATATCTCGTTTCCCTCTTGCGCTCTACAACTGTCTAATCTAGAATTAAATTCTATCTACCTGCATTAACTATTATAAATGTCATCTACCTACTAAGGACGAGAGCTAAATGCTCAAGGTCCATTTACATAATACAAGTGCACCCCATCTTAATGACTCATTTAATATCGCGCAACAATTTCCAAGGTGTTTCAAAATTTGTGTTGGTGCTTGTCCAACTGTCCTTCTCTTCCGCGTTGGCTCGCTTGATGTGGGAGATGCTCTTGCATCACTGTAGAAAAGTGTCTGAATCTCAAAAACATAATGCATGTGTAGTAGTACCTCTGAAATACCTGAGAATCCACTTTACTGCCTCCCAATTTTCTTGACCTAGATTGTTCATATACCTGCTCACAACTCCCACTGCATGTGCAATATCTGGTCTTGTGCAAACCATTGCATACATCAAGTTGCCAATTGCTGATGAATAAGGGACCCTGGACATGTACTATATATCCTCCTATGTCTTGGGAAAAAATTTCTTAGTTAATTTGAAATGGAGGGCCAAAGGTGTACTAAATGGTTTTTCATTCTTCATTCTAAACCTCTCCAACACCTTCTCTGTGTACTCACCCTGAGACAATGTCAGTTTGCGATTTTTCCTGTCTCTTCTTATTCTCATGCCAAGGATTTTCTTTGCAGCACCCAAATCCTTCATCACAAATGAATTGGCTAATTTATTCTTGAGCACATTTATATCCTTCATATTAGTCCTTGCAACAAGCATGTCATCTACATACAATAGCAAGATAATAAAGCTTCCATTTTCTAGCTTTTAAAAATAAACACAGTGATCAGAATGACATCTACTATAACCCTGTTTTGTCATAAACCTATCAAACTTCAAATACCACTACCTTGGAGATTTCTTTAGGCCACACAAGATCTTCTTCAACCTTCATACCAAATTATCCTTCCCTTTGACCTCATACCCCTGTGGATGCTGCATATAAATATCTTCCTCCAAATCCCCATGGAGAAAAGTTGTTTTTACATCTAACTGTTCAAGATGAAAATCTTCTACTACCACAAGATTTAAAATAGTCCTAATTGAAGTCATTTTAGAAACAGAAGAAAATATTTCATCAAAATCTATACCTTTATTTTGTGCAAACCCCTTTACAACAAGTCTAGCCTTGTACCACTTTTCTCCTCCATATTCTTCCTTCAACTTGTAAACCCATTTATTCTGCAATGCTCTTTTTCTCGCAAGCAACTGAACCAAGTTCCAAGTCTGGTTATTTTCCAAGGAATCCATTTCCTCTTTCATGCCTTTCTCCCACTTTTTTTTGGTGTCTACCTGCATTGCCTCTTCATAACATTCTGGTTCACCAGAATCAGCCAACAATAAATAATATAATGAAGGAGAGTATCGTTCAGGGGGTATACTTAACCTGGTAGATATTCTAACAACACTTGCAGGTGTTTGAGGTACCTGTTGCTCCTGTTGTTGTACATTTTGATTTTCTGGTTCCTTTGGAATTTCTTTTTCAAAGATCTCATCAAGCACTGTGTGTTCTTGTTTTTTTGTTTTTTGTTTCTTTCCCTGCAACTGATCTTTGTACATGACATTCTCATTGAATATGACATCTCTACTCCTAATGATTTTGTTATTTTCATAATCCCATAAGCGATAACCAAAATCATTAACTCCATATCCAATAAAGGTACACTTCTTGGATTTTGCCTCAAGCTTTGTTCTATTTTCTTTATC
>ML776764.1:1226022-1244253 GCA_009831015.1 Picea engelmannii | reverse complement strand
TATTTTCAGATCAGTTTGGTAAATAATGAATAGTTAGATAATTTCTCAATCTAAAGTGAAGGCATGAGATGAGCAACATTAGAGGGAGAGTGAGATGTCTACCGTTGTTGGTATAACTAAAATAGTTTTGTATTCCTGAAATCACTTTGCGTTGAACAAAATCCCATTGGGTTTGAGTGGTTGGGAAACAAAAATTTCATAAGTTTAAGTATATATAGTTATGTTGAATAGAAATGAGTCTGTAAAAATATAAAGGATACAATACTTCAAAGTGAGACTATTTAATGAAGATCACTTAAAAATTTCGAAGAACTCTAAAGGACTTTTCAATGGAATTGATATCATATCAACGCTTGGGGTAGCAAAGCACACTCCAACATTCAAGTAGAAGAACTACAAGAAATATTATGGCTACAAAACAATAGAGGTTAGGATTTACCAACTACAAATTACACTTTACCACATAATTTATTGTTCATTAACATAACTCTTCTGTATGAAATTATATAAGTAATTCAACAACATTATACTTAACATGAAAGTACTACCACTCCACGGGACGTATGTTGGAGCTAATCTATTTTTATTCAACCATTTGACAATTTAAATTATATATCATTAACATTTAATTTTATTACAAGCGATTTATGCGATAAAGATAACACATGAATCATACATGAATAATATTGAAAATAACTTCTGGAAGGAGTTTCTTCCTATAATAGGTTTAAATACTATAAGTTTTTGTTGATGATATGAATCATGTCTTATCCTTGTGCATTGTCTAACCTTCAACTTCCCAATCCTAAGACTTCACTGGTACCTCCCATCCAATGTTAGGGATACTCTTCTTCCACCTTAGCCCCCTAGGCCGCAAAGGAGCCACACACAAGAAACCGACACAATAACAATCCAAGATTTTCTCACAAGGACAAGATTCCACTCTATCCAAGCATGGTATCCCAACTCTCACAAGTAAAACTGAGTCAAACAAATTTTTGCAGCATAACCTTACCAAGAAAAATTCATCCATTTCCCTTTTACAACATTTGTTTTATAGAATTTTCCTCACTGACACATGTCCACATGCACAATTAAATAAAATTTTATTCACCCACACACTTTTCATACTCTTCCCAAGCTGCATAATTAATTACACATTTTATTTTATTTAAAAAGTCAATTTCCCTCACACTCTGTAAGTGTTCCTATTTTTTCTCTTAGTTGTCCCTTTATTCCCAGATTCTCATTTAATAAGTGTCTCCTAACTAGTTCTTAGTTAGAGTTGTATTAGGAGTCTTCTTCTAGTTATACTAGTGGTAGCGTAACTCAATATTCTCTTGCAAGTGTACTCCTATTCTCTCATATTATTAATTCTTTCAATTTTTTAAAAATCAATTTATTAATTTCATGCGCACATGTGCATTTTATTCAATCTTTAGATTTTTATTCATATTTTCCTTAAATTGATTTATCTCTATTCCTTTGATTTATTTAATATTTAATTTAGTCCCCTAACTAAACTTAGACATAGGCTTAGTTTTAGAGTTAAGCTTAGGCTTCTTATTGGGATTTATAATTAATCAATTCATTATTTTAATTAAATAAATTAATCCGACAAGGTCTAATCATTTCAATGTTTTATAGGCCATCTAGATTTATTGACTTGAGTTTTTAATTACGTCGCGTGCCCTTCAAGACACATCTTTGTGCTCCAAGGGTGCCACTCTCATTTTTTACTAGTTTTGGAAGTTTTTCGACCCTTGGAGTCACACTTCACTTGATCGACCCTCTGAGAGACTAAGGGATTCTATGGAATAAGGACTCCACCTTATTGCATTCTCCTTAGAAATATTTGTGAGCGAATGTCTCAGTCTGCCCTCATGACATCGTGGACATATCGAACTAAGTAATCATTAACCTACCATTTGAGTCGTGTTGAGAGTGATAGTAGGTTGTGACAAGAACGTTGCCACACCTCTCCCTCCATATCTATTTTTTGTGCATGCCCTCTTTACTCCTTATGTGAGTCAAATTAGCAAGCATCATCATCCTTCATCCATGGACAAAAAAGATGTCAATGATCCATATACATAATCATACTATAATAAATCATATGTCACATGTGTGTAAAATGAAATACTCAAACAAGGAAGAATCCACTCCCTCACTCAATCTGGAGTCTAAGGAAGTCCATTGATGCCATCAACATCCATAATCTATCATGTGTCTTTCACACTCAGGAAAAATAGTCAATAGCATATGTGAATACACACACATATATTTATATATATCAAATAACAATAAATCAAAATGCATCATCATTATCATATATAATTCATAATTGAAATGAAATCACAATGTACCAT
The DNA here is from genome assembly GCA_009831015.1 of Picea engelmannii. Taxonomy (NCBI): domain Eukaryota; kingdom Viridiplantae; phylum Streptophyta; class Pinopsida; order Pinales; family Pinaceae; genus Picea; species Picea engelmannii. The sequence continues at coordinate 1,241,884 of ML776764.1, read as the reverse complement.
AATCGGATAAAAGTGTATTCAATAGAGCTATATGTTACAATAACAGTATGAATATTAGCATATTTGTAGGTAAGACTATTCTATATGGATGGTACATGGCATGCCATTTCCGGTGATATGTGGAACACCAAATAACTCCTCACGGTTAGAGATTCATGGCCTTGTGAAGTTGGAGAACCATCATGAGTTATCTAGAAGTTCCTAGCAGGTAGTTGCAAGAGTCAGTAGCATAGTTTAACTCTACTTCACTTATATGTAGAGTCTAGTTGTCCGTGTTTTGTTGTAATCGACTAAGTAGATTCATTTCCTATATACTTATGTAATCAGTCTTCATTGTATAATATAGATTGTGAGCAGAGTATCACCTCTGTGTTGTTTTGCCTAATTTGAAGTTGATATCAGAGGGAATTAGAGATCCTCTAAGGTGAGATCTGATCTCGAATTGAATTTGAAAAAATCATGAGTGCCCCCTATGCAGTGTTAGAGGAGCATTGTCTCCCTCACACTTATGAAATCAATTTTTTCAGATCCCTGATGCTTCCTTCCTATGATTCTAGGAAAGATTTGGTGCTAGCAATCCCCCCTCATTTCTTTCCTAGTGCTCAAATGCTCCCCCAACCATATTATAGGAGCACTAGCGCTCACATTCGTGATTTCGAGGAGCACTGACCATTTCCTTTGAAAAGCGTGAGTTGTTTGATAAATTGTGAGCTGAGGAAAATGCGTGAGCTCTTTAATGTTGATGAGGAGGCCGTGAGAATGGGTTGAGGGACATTGAAAGTTGTGTGCGAGTGAGGGAGTTACGTGTACTAAGATCTGGTTCATCTCGAAACCCCCTTCTCCTACGAGGACTCATGAGATCTGCATCCATTGCTAAGCAAGCTTGGGAAGAGGTCCGTGAGAAAATCGATGGAGCCTCCAATGAGGTGGATCCTCCAGTGAGTTTGGAAACGTGTGAGTATATGATAATTTGTGGAACGTGAGATTTGGTAAAGCATAAGTTTTATTTTTTGTAGCGTTGAAAGAGGGTGCCATGATTTCCTAGGAAAATTGTGAAGGTTCATTTTTTTTTATACATGAATATGTGAGCCTTTTTTTTATATGTGGAGCATTGAATAAGAGTGCCACATTTTCATACGTTTGATTATTTGAGAGTGAGGTATAATTTTTTTTCTTTTAAAAGTGGATATTTTGGATATTAAGATTTATGTGAGGTGGGGTTATGATTTAAAGGTGCATGCATGATTTAAAGGTGGATGAATGTATGTGTATTAATTTTATTTTTTTTGCATGCATGTTTTTAATACATGAAGTGGTGTTAAGATTTCATTTTTTAAAGGTTTTCTTATATTTAAAAAAAATGGTTTTTCTTATATTTCGTTTAAGAAAACTGAGGACAAAGTTAGAGTTGGATCGGTGGATCTAAAGGCAGAGAGATGGACTGCTCAAAACTTGATGAAAGTTTGATATTCTTTTTGATTCACCACCTTCAAGATCGAAGTGTGTTTGGTGATACAAAGATCCATTAGCAGATATGACGAATCCTCTGGCAGAGACGTACCTCAATGAAGCCAACAAATTAGATGGGTCAAATTTCATTAACTGGAAATTCAAGATGAATACGCTCATGGAAGGCTATGGTGTCTGGAACATTGCAAAGGGAACTGAAGTGAAGCCTGATGTGGTTGTAGGTGCGATAGTAGCACAGATCCAAAATTGGAATAAGCGTGAAAACAAGGAAAAGGTATTGTTGTGGATGTCTGTTAAAAATAACATAATTCCACATATTAGAGAATCTACAACTTCTGCTAAAACATGGACAACGCTTAAAGCCTTGTATGAAACTAGAAACACAAATCACATTTTTTTCCTGAAAACTAAATTTCTAGGCATTAAGATGGATGGAAATGAATCTGTTAGTTCATTTTTGGGTTGTATTAAAGAGGTGAAACAAATGATAGTAAATATAGGGGAAATGGTTTCCAACATTGATCTGGTCACTATTACCTTAAATGATATGCTAGAAGATTATCAGATGTTCATAACAGGTCTCGGGACAAGGGAGAAACCTCCTACGTTTGAAGAACTAACAAGTATTTGTTTGCAAGAGGAAGAGAGGTGCGAGAATATTAATCCTCAGAATAAAGATTTGGGATTGTGATCAAATAAGAGATCCGTGAGAGGGAGATCGAGAGAAAGAGGCAGAGAAGGAAGTTCATGGTAGAGAGGTAGTTCATTGCAGAGAAGACAATATCCAAGACTGAATCAAGGTATTCAATCTAACAGGACAGATTCAAAGAGTTGTTTTTATTGTGGTCGACCTAGACATATTGTTAAATACTATCATAAGAAGAAGAGTGGTGAGGCTAGGAATAAACCTAGAACACATTCAGGTCATTATGCAGAAAAATATTCATATCATGATCTCAGATTATTTATTGCTAGTGATGATATTGATGAACCCCCCAATTTTGGTTCATGGGATCTTAGGTTGTTTGTGTCTAACGCTTCTTTATCTACTGAAACGTATGATATTGATGCCTAGTTTGTGGATTTTGGAGCATCAGTACATATGAATTGTAATAAGAACTAGTATGTTAATTTTAAAGAAACACAGAATGGTGCCAGCATATATCTTGGAGATGACTGCGCTCATCAGATCAAGGGATATAGAGACATTCCTGTGACATTTTCGAATGGTACTATTCGTCACATTCACAATTTTGTTTATGTACCAAGGATAAATAAAAATTTGATATGTGTGTCCACCATTAAAGATCAGAAATTGAAGGTTGAATTCTTCAAGAATTATTGCCTAGTGAAGGATCTGTTGGACCACTTCCAAACTGTTGCAATGGGAGCTAGAGAAGGAGGCCTATACAAACTTGATGTTACCAACAAATAACATCACGCACTGACTTCTACAACTATGCCAATACATATTCTTTTGCATCAAAGGTATGGCCACATCAATCATCCTGATTTATTGTTATTACAGAAAAAGAATATGGTTGAAGGAGTTCCCATGTTAAAGAATAAGAATGTTGCTTGTTATGGATTTGCATTAGGAAATATGCACATATATGAATTCCCCTCTAATCCTGATAGGAAAAAGAGATATGTGTTAGATCTTGTGCATACTGATGTTTGTGGGCCTATGCAAACTAGGTATTTAGGAGGTGCATTTTACTTTCTATTATTTATTGATGATTGCACAAGATACACATGGGTTTACATCCTTAGAAGAAAAAGTGATGTTTTCAAGTACTTTAAGGAATTCATAACCATGGTGGAAAAACAGATAAGAAAATCCATCAAAATACTTCGTTCAGATCAAGGGGAAGAGTATAAATCAAGGGACTTCATCAAATATTGGAAATATCATGGAATAGTAAAACAGTTTATAGTACCTCACAGTCCATAGTAGAACATAGTCATTGAAAGGAAAAACAAAACTCTAGTAGAGTGTGCATGCAGTATGATGAAAGGTAAAAATCTCTCGAATGCATTTTGGGCTGAAGCCATAAATACTGCAGTTTATTTAAAGAATATAAGTCCAACAAGGTGTCTTGATAATGTTACTCCTTTCGAAGCCTTGTATGGTTCCAAAATTGTAGTTCATAATTTGAATGTATTTGGGTGTAAGGATTTTGCACATATTCCAAAGGAGAATAGGAAGAAATTAGATTTTAAAGCCATTAAATGTATTTTCATTGGGTTTTATTCTGAATCCAAAGCTTACAAATTGTTTGATCCTTCTACTCATAAAGTATTTGCAAGTAGAGATGTACTTTTCCATGAGCAGGAAGAAGGAAATCATGAAAACAACAGTAATGTGGAATGGCATAGACTTCTTGATGAAGGATTTAAATAAGAGTAGCAACAGCCACAACCGCAGTGACAGCAACAACAAAAACGGGAAGGACTCAGTGATATGGACATTTCAAGCAGTCGCAATTCACCTAGAGGCGAAGACAAATCTTCACAAAGTGGGGAGGAAGATAATCAGTTGAGAAGATCTTCACGATAGGTTCAAATCACTGAGAGGTATAGAGACTATGCCCTAATGAGTAGCATTTCAAATGTCATAGAACCCATGATTTTTGATGAAGCAAATGAACATGATGAATGGAGAAATGCAATGGAGGAAGAATATGAATCTATAATGAAAAAAAATACTTGGGAATTGACTGAATTGCCTAAACGTAAGAATCCCATTGGATGCAAATGGATATACAAACCCAAGTTTAAATTGGATGGTAGTATAGATAAATATAAGGCTAGACTGGTGGCAAAGGGTTTTTCACAAACATAAGGTATTGATTATGCTAAAACATTTGCACGAGTAGCTAAATTGAATACTATCAGATTGTTAATTTCTTTAGCTACAAAGTACCATTGGAAGATACACCAAGTAGATGTTAAATCTGCATTTTTGAATGGTGAGTTGTAGGAGGAGGTTTACCTTACTCAACCTGAAGGGTTTGTGGAACAAGGGAAAGAACATTTAGTGTGTAAGTTAAAGAAATCATTGTATGGACTAAAACATGCACCTAGGTCATGGTATGAGAAGATAAAGTCTTTCTTTCTTCAACATGGTTTTATGAGGATAAAAAGTGATCCAAATCTGTATACCAAATTTGATGAGCAGGGGTATATAGCATTGATTTCCTTATATTTTGATGATTTGATAATTACAGAAAATGTAGAGAAATTAATTGATGAAATCAAGGAGTGGTTGTCACAAGTTTTTGAAATGAAAGATCTTGGTGAGTTACATTACTGCCTAGGTATTGAAGTTTGGAGAAATGCAGGCCAAACTTTTGTTTGTCAGAGTAAGTATGTCGGAGATGTACTTAAGAGATTTAAAATGGGTCAGTGTAAATATTCTATTGTTCCCATGCAACAAAATGTGAAACTTTCTTGTGTCGATGGTTCAAAGGAGATGAATGGAACTATGTATAGACATATGGTGGGTAGTTTGAATTATCTCACCACAACCAGACCTAATATTGCATACTTTGTCAGTGTGTTAAGTCAGTTTATGGTGAAACCTCTAGAAATCCATTGGAATGCAGTGAAGACAGTACTCAGGTATCTAAAAGGAACACTTGATTATGGTATTAAATATACTGATGCATCTGATGTTGAGTTGACAAGTTACTTAGATTCTGATTGGGTTGGCAATCCAGATGATCGAAGATCAACCACTAGATATGTGTTTGGCATTGGATCTAGAGTTGTTTCATGGAGGAGTAAAAAGCATCCTACTGTATATTTGTCTTCTATTCGAGCAGAATATAAAGCCTTGTGTGCAACAACTTGTGAAGATGTTTGGTTGAGAAGACTTCTTCAAGATGTTGGAAAAGAACAAAAGGCACCTACAATGATCAAATGTGGTAATCAAATTTCAATCAATCTTGCGAAGAATCAGATTTCATGAAAGGACAAAGCATGTTGATGATTAGTTTTAGTTTTTTAGAGAAAAGTTCCAACCAAACGAAATATCTCTTATGTATTGTAATATTAGTGAAAATATTGTTGACATTTTCGCTAAGCCTCTTGGAAAGATTAAGTTTGATTTTTTTAGGGAGATGTTAGGTGTAGGAGTGAATCCATTCTCCATTAAGGGGGAGACTTGGAAATAGTGGAGAAAGAGTCAGTTGCAAGAGTCAGTAGCATAGTTGTAGCGTAGTTGAACTCTACTTCAATTATATGTAGAGTCTAGTTGTTTGTGGTTTGTTGTAACCGACTAAGTAGAGTTGTTTAATATATAATGATGTAATCATTCTTCATTGAATAATATATATTGTGAGAGAAGTCTCACCTGTGTGTTGTTTCGCCTAATTGTAAGTACATGGCATGCCATTTCCGGTGATATGTGGAATGCCACATAACTCCTCACGGTTAGATATTTATGGGCTTGTGAAGTTGGAGAACCCTCATGAGTTATCTAGAAGTTCCTACAAGGTCAAAGAAGTCAAATTATTCTAGAAACTCCTAGAAGAATTTGACTAGTCAAAGTGGATGAAAATAGAAGTGAATCATAGGTAAAGTTATTGCAATAAGAAAATGATTAAAAATAATTTAGTTGCAACTAGAAGTGGAGAGTTTTCTATTTTTGGATAAAGTGGTTGTAAGTGGACAAGTGGTTAGAAGTGGGTTAGCCGTAAAAGAAGGAAGTTGGGTAAAATTAGTTAGAAGGTAATCCCTTGAGGAAGCTACTTGGAGAGTAAAAATAAGAGAGAAAGGGTCTCCTATTTGTATCTAATGTGCACATTGAATATCTATTATTTTTGAAAATTTTATTTCAGGTACTCATTGATACATCTGGTGTTACACAAGTCTGAGGTAGAAAATGAGGGTTGAAGAAAAACGTTTTGAAATTCCAAAAATACATAAAAAAATCCTAGTTTTTAGGTGTACGCAAGTTGCAGTGGAATAAGGCACTTACATATGTAGGATGAAGGAGAACATGGTTCGTACATATGCAGGATGAACAAGAAGAGGTTGCATACAGTTAGGTGAATCCATGAAATATTGAGGAGATGAAGCTGTGAGGTCTCTAGAGTCTGAAAGCAAGCTAAAAAGAAGGTCTACAATGATCAAGTACAATAGATCTATCTACATATTCAAAAGGTATGTCTTATTTTTATGTGTAGTTGGATATTTCTTTCTACATGAGATATGGTTATGGGGTTTGAGTATTTTCCCCAGAGAGGCTATTGGTTGTATGACACTTACTCTATAAGTCATATATACATAAATACAATGTCGGTACATTTGATATTTATCATTGGCACATATTTTTAGTGTTGATGCATATCATTTATTTCTTGCTACATCGTTGAGGGTCTTCGTTTTGAAGTGGTTGTGAATTTGTTTGTGTAGTGGGAGGATGCATATCAGTGAGGGTTTGTCATCTAGTCTATGTGAGGGATATTACACTTGATCATGATTATATACACATGTATGACACATGACTAGAGAGACATAGATGCACTTAGTTAAGGGATATGTATGATGATGTATGCTTAGGGAACAACTATATATTGGAAACAGTGACATGTTACAGGTTGATGTGATAGAGGAAGCAAAGAGTTAGAGTTTTAGAAAGGTGAAAACCCTATCTTTCTGAAGGTGTACACAGTCTGCAATATAGACATGACATGTACATATGTGGGATATATTATAGATAGGTCATGTGCATACGCGATATGTAGCATATACAAGTCGCATACCTTTTTCTTTTTGTTGGTATAGGTTGGTTACAGGTATAAGTTGATCACATGTTATTTGTACAGGCTGGCTATGGGTTTTTGGGACAGTTTGGTATAAGCTTACAATGGTACATATCATAGTGATAGTGTGGTAGTGGTTTCATCATCTATTTTCACTTATATTTAAGTTCGGTAGGATGGGGCAAGGATAGTTGGTTGTAGTGATCGAGAATTGGATCTAGGAGCTTGATGGGGTGCAAAAAGGCCTAAAAATAAAAGTGCTCAGGATATCTTCAAAACTGACTTGTGCATAGGCCTCACCAATACAAACTCAACACACCTTGAATGGTCTCAAATGGATGTCGTATGCTCCAGATATCATGATCTGTTAATTTTTCCAAATAAGAAAAAAATGATGATTGTATAGTCCGTACAATGCCACATGGCAGTTGACTGTACAGGACATACAACTAACATGGCAGGGTACAACTAGAGTTGATGTGGTAGTGTCTGGAGGTGACACATGGAATCTAACCGTACAATGACGTGGAAGTTATACATGGACCAATCAGGGAGTGACATGTGTCACCACTACAAGGGTGACATGTGGCATTCTCATAGAATACTTACGTGGCAAGTACAGTGGCAGGTGATGTGGTAGAAATGTTTCTAGAAGATCTGGATGAATCAAGAGTTGACACATGGTAGTTGTGATGGCATATGGGAAGGTGCCACATGGCCTCGACATGGGCTGCCACATGGAACCCAATGGTTGGTTAATGTTTATTGCAAAATTTTGGACACAATGAGGTTTGAACCCATGACCTCGGGCATGGGTGGAAGCGTTTTGGCGTAGGTCGGGCTAACATCCCACCTACTTAGTATTTCTTACCCATATACCTTACCATTTATATTTAAGTTTGCATGGTGGTGTATTCCAGGTGGAAAAGGGTTTGGGCCTAGCCCCCAGCCCTCGAAACATGCGACAATCCCATATAACGACATGTTTATACCTTTACCATTGGCGTGGAGGTTGTATTTGGATGAGACCCAGATCTCGGTCCCATGGAACTGTATACACCAATTGTGGTAACTATTAGTGTAGGGGGATAAGGGTTACCCTCAGTCATCCGACCTAGACCATCGAACAGGGGCTTAACCAAAGGCATTAGACTGGGGGATTATCCCATTGCGCACGCATCAGGACAGGACAGAGCCATATGTCTGGTACGAATGTGACCAAGGGCCAAGAAGTAAGGGTCCAGCGCACTACCATGTTATCCCTTGGCCACTTGGAGCACGCCACATGACCAGGAGCCCTAGAAAAAGGGGTTGTGCCCTTAATTATATGCAAAAGTGGGTATTTAACATTATAATATGGTTTTTAAATGATTTTATCAGTAGATTTACGAGATTTTGGTCATTTTGGGGGGATATTGGGACCTTTTTGAGGCCATATCCTAGGGGGAAGTTGGGATATGGTTACTAACTTTAGGCCTATAAAACTAGAGGTTCTTGGAGAGAATGGAGGAAGGTTCAAAGAAGGTTTATGCTAAATATTTTCCAAGCCAAATCCATTTTTTATGCAGGGAAGCTATTGAGGAGAGAAACTTTGTAGGCCATTCCTGGGAGCTCCGGTCATCCGATTTCAGTGACGTTTCTTTTGTCGGGTTCTAGAGATTTGGTAGAACAAGGCCAAATCGGTTTGTAACCTTTTTGGAATTGTTGTGATTTAATTTTAAAGCTTTGAATAGAAATAAGAAAGCCTCAACCACTGAGACAAAGGCTCAAAGACGTAGGGGAGATTGCCAAACTCTGCTATCACATTGGTGTTTTTGTTTTTCTGATCCTCATGCTTTATTTTAGATCTATATATGGTTATATGTCTGTTATGTTTCTTCCATAATTCTTCGTCTTTCATTCAGATTCCTAAATGGTTAATTAATGCATGTTAAATAACTCAACCGTTGTGTTTAAAAGATCCATTCAGATCAAGTGGTATCAGAGCTAGTTGACATTTGGATTTGAGTTTGCATGTTAACTAGGAAAAATCTACATTGTGGTGAAGGTGAGCTTGTTGAAGAGAATCCATTGATTGGATTGAGAAAGAGAACTTCTTAAAGTGAAAAGATGGCATCGAAAGAGGGACTTTATCAGGATGAGAAAGAGTTTTGAAAAACTTTCTTCGCCATGTTGGAGATGATGAAGGTTTTCTATGAGGATTACTTGGAACAAAAGAGATCGAATCTGGGCAAATCTTCAAAGGGAAAAAGTGATGAAGGAGAGGATCCTCCTCAAATTCCTCCTTCACCTCCATCTTCACCTCCTTCTTCTTCAAGTTCAAGTTCTAAAAGCACCGCGAGAAAAAATGTCCATAAATATAAGAATGAAATGCCTTTACTAAAACTTGATGTCAAAATTGAATTACTTATGTATGATGGTGAAGTTAATGCAAAGAGACTTGATAATTAGGTCAGACAAATGGAGTTATATTGCAATGTTTATCAAATCAAGGATGAGGCAACTTATATCAAATTGGCATCGCTTAGACTTGTAGGTAGAACACTCATATGGTGGCAAAGCATGTTGAAAAATGGCATGCAACAAGTGGGTAATGTATTTCCATCATGGGAAATTTTTATTTCTGCACTTAGAAAACAATTATATCCTTTGGGTTATAAAGAGAAAGCTTTAATTGAATGGAAATCTCTTAAACTAAGAAAAGGACAAATAGTGCAAAAATACACAGATAGTTTTCGTAAGATGGCATTGATGTTATATATTCCTTTACATACCCAATAAACTCTTATGAATTATATGGGATGTTTACCTGCACATATTCGAAATATTGTATTCATGTTTGGACCTACTAATATTGATGATGTTTTTTTTCAAGTGACATACATTGAACCAGGGAAAATAGGGGTTGGTGTATCAGAGGAATCATATTCAAGGAGAAAGGACAAAAGGAAGTGGAGTGGAAAAAAGGAAATTTCAGTGGCAAGAAAGGAAGAGAAGCTCTCTTGCAAGCATTGCAAGAAAGAGGGGCACGATGAGGACCATTTTTTGCAATTGCATCCCGATAAGAGACCGAAGTGGTTGAAGGAAAAGAAAGGGAGGAAAATAGTTGCAACAGCAACACGACCAACTAACTTGGGATCAGATTCAGGTGATGATTCTAAAGTCTCATTGGTTGGTATGTTATGTAAAATTCGGGATGGATTTGATGCTAGAAGTAAATTGTTTCACATAAGAGCCATCATGAGGCATACTAAGGTCGACACATTGATAGATAGCAAATCTCAATATAACTTAATTTCAAAGGAATTGGTTAAACAATTGGTATTGAAAACACAGATGCATCATAAGCCTTACACACTTAAATGGATAAGAAACAATCATCAATTGCACATAACAAAGAAGTGCACATTAAAATTTTCAATTTCATCTAAGTTTGTGGATGAGGTAACATGTGATGTGGTTCCACTTAATGAATGTGGAATGGTCTTAGGAAATCCTTACTTGTATGATCGTAAAGAAATATTCTACATGGAAAAGAATCAATATCACTTAACCAAAGAAGGTCAAGAATATGTGGTTCATGCTCATCATTTAAAGGAAAATAAATATCTTCAAAGAATGGAACAATTAAGAAAGGCATCTCAAGAAAGAAACACACCTATAATTGTTTCAAATCAAATAATTGATCTTAAGAAAGAACAAAAGATGATTGTAGAATGGAAAATCAATCACAGTTTGCTTCAAGGTATGTTAATGTCGTGCAAATATTATAAACATATCAACTCATTTGCATTCATATTTTGATGCTATCATTAGTAATGTTGTCAACAATGATGTTAGTGGATTCAGTAAGATGTGACAGGGTACAAATGTCTGACAATATGTTTTCAATTATCATGATTGTTTTACAGTTGCTCTTGATGAGACAGGTTCAGAGGACAAAGTTCAAAGATAGAGAACAAGTTAGGTGTCATATCCTGAACTTGATTATTGGTCAGTAACCGCTTGGGGACCAAAAGGTATTTAGTTAGGAGGTGTGATCCAGAATTGGATCCAAGATCTTGATGGGGCTCAGAAAGGCCTAAAAATCAAATTTATTAGAATCTCTTCAAAATGGGTGGGTGTGTAGGCCTCGTTGATATGAACCCAATGCAAATTGAACGGGCTCAAATGGACATTATCTTCTCCATATATCATGAACTGTTCATTTTTCCAAATAGACAAAAAATGATGATTGTATAGTCCATACAATGCCACGTGGTGGCTGACTGTACCGGTTGTACGGCCATACATATGGCATGGTAGGGTATATTTGGAGCTAACATGGAAATGTTTTTAAGTGACATGTGGTAGTTGACCGTATAGTGATGTGGACAGGTTACTGATGTGGCATGTATACATGGACCAACCAAGGAGTGACATGTGTCACCACTGCAAGGGTGACACATGGCATGTCTGTACAGTGTTTATGTGGCATGTACAGTGGAAGGTACACTGGCAGGTGACATGGAAGACACATGGCTGGAAGAGCTAAATGAATCAAGTGATGACACGTGGCAGTTTTGATGGCATATGGGAAGGTGCCACATGGCCCAGACATGGGCTGCTATGTGGAACCCATTGGTTGGTTAATGTTTAGTGAAAAATTTTAGACTCCATGAGGTTTGAACCCACAACCTTAGGCATGGGTAGAAGAATTTTGGCATAGGCCAGGCTACCAACCCACCTACCTAGTGGTGCTTACCCATATACCTTACCATTTATATTCAAGTTTGCATGGTGGTGTAGTCCTGGTGGAAAAGGGATGGGGCCTATCCCCCAACCCTTTGGCACATGCGATGGTCCCATATAACTATGGGTTCAAAACTTTACAATTGGCACAAAGGCTGGATTTGGATGAGCCCCGGAACTTGGTCCCATGGAACTATATACGCTCATTGTGGTAACTGTTAGCGTGAGGAGATAAGGGTTATCCCGGGTCGATTGGGCTAGCCTGTTGAACATGGGATTAAACAAAGGAGTTGGAATGGGGGCTTATCCCATTTCATGTGCATAGGGGCACGACATGGCCATATGGACGGTACCAATGCAACCAGGGGCCGAGAAGTAAGGGGTTAGCGCACTACCAGGTTATCCCTTGGCCACATGGAGAATTGCACATGACTAGGAGCCCTAGAAAAAGGGGTTGCACCCACAATTATAGGACAAAATGGTTATTTAACATTATAATATGGTTTTAAATTATTTTATCAACACATTTGTGGTATTTTCGTCATTTTTGGGGGATATTGGGCCCTTTTTGAGGTGAGATCTTGGGGGGAACTTGGGAGATGGTTACCAACTCCAGGCCTATAAAAAATAGAGGTTTTTGGAGACAAAGGAGGGAGGTTCACAATAGGTTTATGATGAATATTTTCCAAGCCAAAGTAATTTTTTATGGACGAAAGCTATTGAGGAGAGCACGTTTGCGGGCCATTTCTGGGATCTCCAGTCATCCGATTTCACTGTCGTTTATTTTGTTGGTTCCAGAGATCTGGTAGAACAATACCAGATCAATTTGTAACCTTTTTGGCACTATTGTGATGTACTTTTAAATATTTGAACATAAATAAGAAAGTCTCACCCACTGAGACAAAGGCCCTGAGATGTAGGCGAGATTCTCGAACTTTGTTATCACATTGGTGTTTATGGTTTGTTGATCCTCATGCTTTATTTAAGATCTATATATGTTTATATGAATGTTATTTTTCTTCTATAATTCTTTTTCTTTCATTCAACTTCCTAAATGGTTAATTAACACATGCTAAATAACTCAACCAATGACATTTAAACAATCCATTTAGATCATGTAGCCACCTTCTAGTTGTAGCCAAAGAACATAGGGGGTTGTAGCCTCATTCTTGTTAGAGCCAAAGATCTAGGGAGTGGGAGCTTTGCACATGTTGTAGCCTAAAAATATAGGGGGTTGGAGCCTCCTTCTAGTTGCAGTTAGAAAATAAAGGAAGTTGGTTCTTCCAATGAATGTAATTCTTAAAGACATGTAAGAAAAAAAATTATGTGGTTTTCTCCCTCATTCGATTTCCACGTAAAAATATTGGTGTACTATGTATGTGTGTGATTTATCTTTGTTCATGGTTTAGTTATTCTTCACTTGTTGAATTATATTGGTAAATTGATTAGAAATATAAACAACATTTATATATTGTGGTTAAAAAGGATTAAATTTCTCTATTATGGATTCATCTGCCCTCTTAGTAATCCAACAATTGGAATGAGAGAAAGTTCCTTCAGGAATCAGTTTAACCACTTGAACGTAGATCATGGAGAGAAACAATGTGTATAAAAATGGAATACCACATTTTGTTGGATAGAACTATGCATTATGGAGTAGAAGGATGAAAACATATGTACATACACATGGATTCGAGGTTTGGCAATAAATAGTAGATGGATACAAAGAACCTCTCATTCCTCCAAAAAATGAAAATGGAAGGAAGCTCATTTTAAATAATTTTAAATCCAAAAATTATATCCTCAATGGTCTCTTTGATTCAATATATGTCAAAGTTATTGATTGTAACTCAACAAATGAGATTTGAGCCAAACTTTCAAATGTTTATGAAGGAGACACAAAATTTAAGGAAACAAAACTTCAAACTTACAGAGGTCAATTTGAACAGTTGAAGATGAAAAAAGAAGAAAATATTGCATCCTAGTTTTTACGAGTTGATGAAACAATGAATTCAATTAGAGGAATGGGAGAATAAGTTAATGAATCTACAATTTTTCAAAAAGTGCTAATATCTCTTCCAATGAGATTTGATCCTAATATCTCATCACTAGAAGAAATCACATATTTGGATTCGATAAGGATGAATGAGATACATCGAATATTCATAGCCTATGAAATGACAATAGAACAAGAGAATCCAGTCACAAAAGAAGAAGCATTAAAATATTCCAATAAGTCAAAGAAAAAGGGAAATAAAAAGGAAAAGTCATATAGCAGCAATAGTGACATATCAAAAGACGATGAAGAAGTAGCCAACCTCGTCAGAAGACTGAAAAAGGGAACCAACAAAAAATACATAGGCAAGCTTCTATTGATTTGTTTTAATTGTGATGGTATATTTCATTTTTATAACAAATGTCTCCATAAGAAAAGGAAAATAAATGAATAAGATGATTCAAATATAAAAAAAGTATACAAAGGAAAAAGAACTAACAAATTTTTTTCAAGAAAAAATTTTGCACTAAAGAAGACAACACCTCATCAGACGAAGATGAAGGCAATGAAAGTGATATATAAAGAGTTTTATTCATGGAAATAGAAAATTCCAATGAACAAGGAACCGAAGAAGAATGTGAAGAGGCAAAAATTGACTACAAAGAATAACTTTTGAGGGCTATAGAATTTATAAAAAGAGAAAAAAAGAAAAAAAAAAGTCACCACAAGAGGAACTGGAAAAAAAAGAGGGAACTAAAAATTGCAACTCCGAATAACTTCAACAAATAATCACTAAATTAAAAATTAAAGTTGAAGAAGACAAAAGTATTGAAGAAGCATTCAATACTTGGAACTTTCTAGGCAAGAGGAAAGAGACAAGATCATTGGAAATTTCTAGGCAAAGATTGCCACATTGAGAAAAGATCTTCAAAATAAAAACCTACAAAATAGCTGTAAAGTTTTGGATAACATTATCCAAATCATGACAAGTCCACACTTGGATACAACTAGGAAAAAAAGGGATCAAGTTCCAAAATAATTTATCGATAAACCCAACCAAGAAGCTACGAAGAAACAGTCAAAGGAGACAATAAGTTTTACAAGGAAGATCACAGAGACACTCCACCCAAAAGATTCATATTTCAAAATCAGTGGTAGTCATAAACATGAAGGACTTAAGAAGAAGAAGGATTCAGAAGAGTAAATTCCTTCAGAAAATATTCAACTCCCAGGTATCAAACTATCTTCTTTGGTTTATGCTATTCATGTAAAAAAATTTGACATAAGGCTGTAAATTTCAGAGAAAATAGTAGAAACAGAAACAACTATGAAAGTCATGCAGAAAATGGTTATCCAAGAAGACCTAGTGAAACACAGAAAATAAGCTACAATAGGTTTGAATCCTTGAGAACTGAAGTGAAATGATACAAGTGCAACAACTTTGGAAACATGGCCAAAGATTCTACAATGGTAGTTACTGCAAGAGAATCACAACATAATAAAAACAATCATATACAGGAACGTCAGTAGAGAATATGGATAAGAAAGAAGAATCAAAATAACAATGAAGAATACACACCCGATCTACAAGCTAAACACAAGAAACTTGGCTGGTATGTTCATAGTGGTTTCTCAAAGAATATGACAAGTGATGTAGATAGGTTTCTAACCTTGAGAAAGGAAATATATGGATCATTCTCCTTTTGAAACGAAGACTCAAATAGAATTATTTGAAGAGGCACAATCAAAATTGGAAATAAGGATACCAAGGAAGAGAATGTTCTACTAGTGGAAGATATGCAACATAATATTTTGAGTGTAAGTCAAATATGTGACCAAGGTCACAAACATGTGTTTTAGTCATAGAAGTGTGAGATAATAAAATTAGGTTCGA
>ML776764.1:1143273-1197882 GCA_009831015.1 Picea engelmannii | reverse complement strand
TCTTCCCTGACAAACTGTCTAACACCTGATCAATGAATGGTAATGGAAAGTGACCATTTTGAGTTGTTTTATTTAAGGCTCTGTAGTCCACACATACTCTCCATTTTCCATTTTTCTTAGGAACTATTACTAACGAGGACACCCATTCATTGTCTAATATAGGATATATAAACCCTGCATTGAGAAATTTTTGAAGTTCTTCTTTAAGGATTTCTCTTAAATTAGGCTTCATTCGTCGTTGAGATTGGCAGATTGGTCGACAATCCTCCTTGATATATATAAGATGAGTACATAATTCATGAGAGATTACTTTCATGTCTGTATAGTCCCAAGTGAATGCTTCTTTATGTTCAAGAAGTAACTTCATTAATTATTGTGTTTCAGCATCTGTCAGGTTGGGGTTTATGTTTAGTGTTTTTCCAGGTTCAATTTCTACTGGTATGCTTTTAGAAGAGATGGTGGCAGATGTTTGAGGTGGGTTTTCAGAGTTAAGGTTTTCCTGATTATCTGATTCCAACAGTGCAGCTAGTTGGTTGTGATTTTTTGGAGTCACGGAGGAGGGTTCACAAATAGAATTATTAATTACTTCATCCTCGGTGGCGTCTTTAAGGATTAGAGATTGTCTAATAGTCCAGATGGGTTGAGTAAGTTGATCATCAAATTCTACCCATACAAAATTATCATTATTAATCAGGGGTGTAGCGTGAGGGTAGAGGGTAAGCTGTTTAATATCGTAACCTTTCCAAATTGTCATTGAACCTGATCTATAGCTGATGAAACCATCTGTTGTGGCTAGCCAAGGCCTACCCAAAATTAAAGGGTTGCCCCCCAACTTTGTTTTAGGTTGTAATAACACAAAGTCAGCTGGATAATTCCAGGATTCCACTGAGATAATTAGATCTTCAATGACTCCCTCTGGTTTGATTGTGGAGCGGTCAACTAATTCTAGGATAGTTGGGGTGTCTCTGATTTCATTTTGTAGTTGTAGAATTTGTGAGGTTTCTAGAGTCATGATATTGATAGAGGAACCTAGGTCTACCAGGACTCGAGGGATTATCATTTTTCCAATTTGTACTCAGACGGTAGGGTGGTCACGATCACCATATTTAACTAGGGGAAATTTTCCTGACATTAGTGCAGATAAGTCACCCATAACATGGACTTTGAGGGGATAATTAATTTTCCTACTAGGTTTCTTAACACAGATGTCTCGCATAGTCCTGGCATAAATTGGTACATCTCGGAGTGCTTGTAATAGAAAAATTTTGACATAAAGATTTTGTAATTCCCCTAGAAGATTGAAAGAAGGTGGCTCAGGCATTTTAGTCAAAGCTAAACGCTCAGGAAATGGTGGTTTTGTTGTTTCAGCAACATTGTTAGAGGATGATTGTACCTCTTTAGGTCCATCATTCTCTTTTGTTTCCTTTTTATCAGAAGAGGTAACATCGGCTATGATAGGTTCTACTATTCTCCCAGATCATAAATGAATATCGTTGCATTGCATAGGGAGAAGAGAAAATGTAGACTGGTTATGAATATCAATGCATTGCACAACTTTATTATTGGGGTTAGGGTTAGGTTGTACAGGTAGTTGGGGTCTCATCATCTGATTGTTTGGTGGAGTACCTGATGGTAAGAAGAGTGGTTGCAGAAATTGTGATTGAGGTAATTGATTTGGGAAGGGGGGTTGTTGTCCTCTCCAATTTGGATTCCATTGGTTCTGATATGGTTGTTGTTGTTGTGGAGGCCAAGGAGTCCACATTGATGGATCAACAAAGGGTGGGTTAGTTTGTTGCATGGGTGGGTAATTCATTTGATTTAGATATTTCATTTGATTATAGGGAGGGTAACTCATTTGATTGAAAGAAGGATAGTTATTCCAATGATTAGAATATGTAAATGGCATGCTAGGATTCATACCTTGTCCCCGCGGTTTCCATTGCCTTCTCTGTGTCAATAGATAGACAGTTTCAGCTTCTTCCTCAGTTGGTTGTAATGCTGCCTTGATTCCTAGTAAAGATGGACATTGTTGAGTTTCATGATCTTTATCATAGATGGTGCAGATTGGCTTTTTGTCCAATGGACATTCCCTTCATGGGTTCTTGTCTTTGCATTTAGAACAAAAGATGGACAGGGTTGCTTCTGCTTCTGCTTGCTTCTTTTGAATCTACAGGGTGTCAATTTTTGAGGCAAAAGAGCTTAACATTTCAGTTTTAAAACCTTCAAGTAAATTACCTATTTCGGCTCTTGTTTCTCCCCCACTGGCTGATTTTTGGACTCTTGAAAATGTGGTGTCCCTGCTATTTGATCTATTTCTTGAAGCTCCTCTTGAACATATTTTACATAGGTTAACAATTTCATCGTATGATTCCTTAGATATGTCCCCTTTTCCAAGCATATTCAACATATCTAGACAATCATCTCTCACTCCTTTTAATAATATGGCTTTAAGAATATCTTTACTTACATTGGGGTGACTGGATCTTTGTAGATTATACTGTAGCCTTTCTACAAAGTCCTCCAGATTTTCATCCTCTTTCTGCATCATCTTAAATAGTTCCTCCCTTTTTTCTCTTGTTCGGCAATAGTCCTGGTATTTATTCAGGAATTTATGTTTCATTTGGTCCCATGTTGTGATTACCTGGCCTCCAAGACTCATGAACCATCTTAGTGCATTTCCTTTTAATGTTGCTGGAAATAGCTTTAATTTTTTAGCATTGGAAATGTAATCATAACTTCTGCATAATATGTCAAACTCAAAAAGGAATTCATCAGGATCCTCTGAAGACAAACCATGAAAGTTAGGTAGTTCTGAGAGTGGAATGTTCTTCATGGGGGATACCCCTCTAGGAATATCACCAATAGGAAATCCTAATGTGGAAAAAGAGTTTTCATCATTTACCTCTCGTTCAGGACCTGCCTATTCTTCATGATGCAATTCTTCATTATACTCATCCATGTTCTCTCTTTTTTTCTCCCCTGCTGTGCTTTGTTTGTCCTCAATGTTTCTTGTTGGTTTCTTGACTGTCTCGGGACTCCAAACCTCTTTCCCCATTTCAAAGTTTTCTTGAAATGAAGGTTGGGATTTTGGTTTCCGAGGGTTTGGTCGTTGAGCAACAGATTCAGACTTTGATATAATCTCGTCAATATAAGTATTTCTTCCTCTTCTTCCTCTTCCCCTGCCACCTATGGGGTCAGTGTATTTGGGGTCTTCGTGTCCTCTCATGCAATCTTTGTACCTAAAAAATCATAAGTTCTTTCGAAATCTATAATTACCTTCCCCGGCAACGACAACAAAATGTTGGTCACTATAATTTCTTCTTTAACTAAACAATCAAGTTCTACATAAATTGTCAACCCAGGGAAGTCTGTTTATTTCAAAGGTAATCACACACTATATATGATCAATCTCAAAAGAAACCTAGAGTTGTAGTAAAAACATATTAATCACACTTTTCCTTGAACAAACTGAAGTTCTAACTTGAATTACAGGAAAGCAATCTACCTATTGCAAAGTTCAATGTTTAAAGGAATAATTGTCCAAAGAATCCTAGATTACATTAAGGGAATAAAAAACTGGAAAAGAAATCCTTCAAGACACTGCAAAAGGAAATACCAACTATTCTATAACCAGAGAACATGACCCTATTCCTAAAGCAGGAATCTTCAGCACCTGTTTCCGATCACCACACTTTCATGAACTCATTGCTAATTGAAATGATTGACACACACTAAATACTAGCTACCTATTAACAGAGAACAAGACCCTATTTCTCAAGTAGGAATCTTCAACACCTGTTTCTGATTAGCACACTTTCATAAACTCATTACCAATTGAAATAATGACATGCACTGAAGGCTAATTATCTCTAACAGAGAACATGACCCTATTCCCCAAGAAGGAATCTTCAGCACCTGTTTTCGATTAGAACACTTTCATAATTTCACCAAACAATATTGTTAACTAGAATGATTAACAATTACCCAATCATGAATCATATGAAAACAATGTAGCAATCAGTAAAGCAGAGTTCAGTAAAGTAGTGTTTCAGCAAAACAAAGTTCAGTAAAGTAGTTTTTCAACAAAACAAAATTTAATCAAGTCATGAACAGAAATAACACTAACACAGTATAAAGCTAATGGGTGAATCTTGTGAAGAAGTCGGGCCCTCCCTTCTCACAATATTCCCTTGAAACGAAAGGAACTAGAGAGAAATGCTCAGAACAGTATTTTATTCATGTGTCAGCTGTATCATATTACAATCTGAAGTAAAACACGTCCTTCTCTGTAAAATCCTTTCTTTGTTAAAACAGAAGGTCCTCTCTAATGATGATTTCCTCTTATTTAAAGAGGATAATCCCTTTGATACAATTTGATCAACAATTTACAGGTGTACATCTGAGTCCTATTCTTAGTCAGATCGACTTTCTAAACTAGAATAGGATATCCTAGTCTCCCACAACAGAATGCTATTACAAGTGCTGAGTGAGGTCTTGCTGTTGCGGCTGGAGTAACTACTTCTTTATTTGTCCTCTTGTTACTGTTGTGTATGTTGTTTCAGCATCGCAAATCACGGGCTATTTCAGCCACGGGATTTGCGTTCTGACTGTTTCAGCAACTTGGTCTCAGGCAACAACGATGGTTAATGCTAGCTCAAGGCGCGGATGTTGTGGTCAATGTAACGGTTTTGTGTTGTTGTTTCATCATCGTAGACCCACGGACTGTGTAACAGCTTCTTCTGTGTGAGTTGTTGTTTCAGTGTCGTTGACCATAGACTGTGTAACAACTTCTTCTGTGTGAGTTGTTGTTTCAGCATTGTTGACCACAGAGAGTGTAGCAGCTTCTTCTGTGTGAGTTGTTGTTTCAACATCGTAGTCCACAGACTATTTTAGCCACAGGGTTTGCGTTCTTTAACTGTTTCAGCAACAAGCGTCAATGCTAATCTGTAGTTTGAATTGTTTCAGCACTTATACATTTCTGATCAATGGTTAAGTATGAGAGTAATGTAAAATTATATGAAAAATAGATTAAACATATAGTAAAGAGAAGAGACGTTGTATACCTTTGGAAAGATAGGGTAAGGTGATAATGTGATTTTAAATGTGAGTGAAACAAGGGTGTAAAGGTAGGAAAAAGTGTGAGCAAAAAGGTACATTGTATGGTCCTAATAGTTACTGTTGAGGCATATCTTGTATTTCTTGGTACAAGGTTGAGGGTTTTGGTTGTGAAGTGGTTGTAAATTTGTTTGTGTAGTGTGATGTTTTGATGTTTAGTCTATGTGAGGGTTATTACACTTTATCATGACTGTATACACATGTATGGAACATGACGAGAGAGACATATATGCACTTGGTTAAGAGATATGCATGATGATGTATGCTTAGGGAACAACTATATATTGGACACAGTGACAGGTTATAGGTTGATGTGACAGAGGCATCAAAGAGTCTGAGTTTTAGAAAGGTGAAAACCCTATCTTTCTGAAGGTGTACATAGGTTGCAATATAGACAGGTTGCATACATACGCGGGATGTAGTATATACGGGTCACATACATACGTGAGTTGTAGTATATATATGTCATGTACCTATTGTTTTTTATTGGTACATGTTGGTTACAGGTACAGGTTGGTCAATGGTTATTGGTACAGGTTGGTTATTGTTTCTTGGTACAAATTGGTACAAGTTTTCACTGGTATATCTCATAGTGAAAGTTTCGTAGTGGTTTCTTCATTTGTTTGTCACTTATATTTCAAGGCGATAGGATGGGGAAAGGATTGGTGGTTGTATCCACCTTCCAGTTGTAGCCAGAGAACATAGGGGTTTATAGTGTCCTTCTCTTTGGAGTCAGATAACTGGGGCATTAGAGCTTCCCTTAGGTTGTAGCCTGAAAATATAGGGGGTTGGAGCCTCCTTGCAGTTGTAGCTAGAAAAGAAAGGAACTTGGTGCTTCTAATGAATTTAATTATTAAAGACATATAAGAAAAATAATTTTTTGGGTTTCTATCGCATTGGGTTTCCATGTAAAATTATAGGTGTGCTATGTATGTGTGTTATTTATCATTGTTCATGGCTTATTTATTCTACACTTTTTCAATGATATTGGTAAATTGATGAGAAATATAAACAACATTTATATAATGTGGTTAAAAAGGATTAAATTTCTCTATTATTTATTCAACCCCACTCTCAGTAATCCAACAATTGGAATCAGAGTAGGTTCCTTCAGGAATCTATTTAACCACTGTAAGGTAGATCATGGAGAGAAACAATATGTATAAAAATGGAATACCACAATTTGATTGATAGAACTATGCATTCTCGAGTAGAAGGATGAAAAAATATGTACATAAATAGGGATTTAAGGTTTGTCATTCAGTAGTATATGGATACAAAAAACCTGTCATTCCTCAAACAAATGAAAATGGAAGGAAGCTTACTTTAAATAATTTGAAAACCAAAAAATTTATCGGGAATGGTCTGTTTGATTCGTTATATGTCAAAGTTATGCATTGTATCTCAACAAAGGAGATTTGGGGAAAAATTTAGAATGTTTATGAAGGAGAAACAAAATTCAAGGGAACAAAACTTCAAACTTACATAGGTTAATTTGAATAGATAAAGATGAAAGAAGATGAAAATATTGCATCAAAATTTTTACGAGTTGATGAAACAATGAATGCAATTATAGGACTAGGAGAAGAGGTTAATGAATCTATAATTGTTCAAAAACTTATAATATTTCTTCCAATGAGATTTGATCCTAAGTCTCAGCAATAGAATAGATAACAGATATGGATTCGATAAGAATGGAAGAGATACATGGAATATTCACAACCTATGAAATGAGAATACAATAGGAGAATCCAGTCAACAAATAAGAAACATTCAAAACTTCCTCAAAAGACAATGAAGCAACAACCAACTTCCTCAGAATACTGAAAAAGGGAACCGACAACAAATGTATAGGTAAGCTTCCATTGATTTGTTTTAATTGTGATGGTATTGGTCATTTAGCTAGAAAATGTCCCCATAAGAAAAAGAAAATAAATGAAGAAGAATAATCAAATCGAAAAGAATTATACAAAGTTAAAAGAACCAAAAAAACATTTCAACAAGATGTTTTGCACTAAAGAAGACAACACCTCATCAAACGAAGATGAAGGTAGTGAAAGTGACATAGAAAGGGCTCTATTCATGGAAATAGAAAATTCCAATGAAGAAGGCACTGAATAAGAATATGAAGAGGAATATTTTGAATACAAAGAAGAAATTTTGAGTTCTATAGAAGTTATAAAAAGGGAAAAGAAGAAAAACATGTCACTATAGGAGGAACTAAAAAGAAAAGAGGAAACTCAAAATTTGAACTCTAAAGAACTAGAGAAAATGATAACTAAATTAAAAATTCAAGTTGAAGAATACAAAAGAACTGAAGAAGCACTCAAATAATGGTTAGAATAAAGAGACATGATCATTGGGAATTTTGAAGCAAATATTGCCACATTGAGAAAATATCTTCAAAATAAAAACATGCATAATAACTCTAAATTTTTCGATAAAATTATTAACAGTCAGATGCCAAATAATGACAAGTATGGACTTGGATACAACCATTCATAAAAGGGATCAATTTTCAAAAAACATATCAATAAGCCCAACCAAGAATCTATGGAGAAACAATCAAAGGAGACAAGAAGTTTTACAAGGGAGATCATAGAGACACTCCTCCACCCAGAAGATTCATATTTTAGAATCAACGACATTAAGAAATAATAAGGCCTCAATAAGAAGAAGGATTCATAATATTAAATCCCTTCAAAATATATTCAACTCCCATCTATCAAACTATCTTGTTTGGTTTATGTTATTCATGTAACAATTTTGGACATAAGGCTGTAAATTGCAGAGCAAATATCAGAAACATAAACATCTATACAAGTCATGCACAAAATGGTTATCCAAGAAGACTTAGTGAAACACATAGAAGAAGCTACAACAGGTTTGGATCCTTGAGCACTAAATTGGAATTATACAAGTGAAACAACTTTGGAAACATGGACAAATATTGTAGAATGACACTTCCTCCAAGAGAATCACAATAGAATAACAATAGTCATAGGAAAGAAATTTTGCAGAGAATATGGATAAGAAAAGAAAATTAGAATAAAATTGAAGAATGCAGACTCACTCTACAAGATAAACATAAGAAATGTTATTGGTATGTTGGCAGTGGCCAATCAAAGCACATGATAGGTGATGTGAACATGTTTCTAACCTTGATAAAGGAAAGAGATGGCACAATCTCCTTTGGAAAAGTTGACTCAACTAGAATTATTGGAAGAGGCACAATCAGAATTGGAAATAAGGATACGAAGGTATATAATGTTTTACTAGTTGAATATATGAAACATAATATTTTGAGTGTAATTCAAATGTGTGAACAAGTTCAAAAACTTGTGTTTGATTTACAAAAGTGAGAGATAAGAAAATAAGGTTTAGGGAAAGTGGTTACAACAACTATAAGAAACTCGAGCAACATATATGTATTAAGTGAAAATGGAAATGAAAAGTGTTGTCTAGGAAAAGAATATGAAGTTTGGCTATGGAACAAAAGAATGGGTCACATAAAATTTGAGAACCTTGTCAAGGTTATAAAAAAGGAAGTAGTTAGAGAAATGTCTCAGATCACAAATCCAACCAACACTTTATGCAAGAATTGTCAACAAGGAAAGAAAACAAATACCATGTTCAAATCAGAGGAATACTCCATAACAAGACTATTGGAAATTGTTCATATTGATCTAGTGGGAACAACTATAACAAACAGTTTAAAAAGTGAGAAATATTTTATGCTTTTAGTTAATGATTATACAATAATGAATGTAGTTGTTTTTCTTAGGAGGAAGTCATAGGCAATTGAGAACTTCAAAATATACAAGGAGATGGTTGAAAATGAAACAGTTTTGAAAATAAAATGTTTGATATTAAATAATGGAGAAGAGTTTACTTCAAAGGAGTTTATGGACTTGTGATAAAAATGTGATAAAAAGACAATTATTCCTTTCCAAGACACCACAACAAAATGGAGTTGTCAAAAGGAAGAATAAGACAATACAAGAAATGATTCAAACTAGGATAATGGATTTCAGGTTCATAGATGTCTTTTGGGAGCATGCAGGGAATACAACAATTCATATTCAAAATAGAGTAATGATCAGAAAAAATAGTGATAAAAATTCCTATGATCTATGGAAAGGAATACCAAATAATGTGAAGCTGTTCAAAGTCTTTGGAGGAAAATGCTACATCAAAAGAAAAGATGCAAGAATGTGAAAGTTAGATTCTCGTGTGGAAAAAGACATACTTTTTGGGTACTAGAGTACAAGGAAATAATAAAAATCTTTCAATCTAAGGATCAAAAAGGTTTTGGAAATCATTAATGTGACAGTTGATGAGACAGGTGGATGAAAAATAAACGAATAAGAAAAGGATTCAATAGAACAAGTTCATGAAGAAGAATAAAAGGAAGAAGAAGTAGTAGAAGGGGAATATGAATAACAATGGTTAAAAGGAGAAGAGAAAGAACATCAATATCTTTAAGTACCTCCAAAGAAACCTAGAAAACAGATACAAAGAATCATCCATGAAATCGGATTATTGAAAACAAAGATGTAGGAGTTGAGACTAGAAGAATAATGTTTTCACCAGAAAAATTAAACCTAGAACTATTATCTTCGATTGAGTCAAGAAACTTTGAAGATGCTATAAAGAATGAATTATGGATAAAATCAATAGATGAAGAGTTGGATCATATAGAGAAGAATGACACATGATAATTGGTTCCAAGACCAATGTAAAATAATGTGATTGACGCAAAGTGTGTCTTCAAAAATAAATTGAATGAATATGGATGGGTTACCAAGAACAAATCTAGACTGGTATGTAAAGGATATGCACGGGTTGGAGGTTTTGAATTTTAAGATAATTTTTCCATAGTTTCCAGAATGGAAGCAGTCAGATTGATCCTAGCTTATGCATGCTCAAAGAATATTAAATTTTATTAGATGGATTTGAAATCAACCTTTGTGAATGGGGAAATAGAAGAAGTCTACATTGAGAAACCAAAAGGATTTCAGTTATCAGAGAATGAAAATTATCTTTTCAGGTTGAAGAAGGCCTTGTATGGTCTCAAACAGGAATGTAGGGCATGGTATTCCAGACTAGACAGATATTTACAGCATGAAGGGTTCATGAAAGGAAATGTAGACAACAACCTCTACATCAAGGTAACTCAAGATAGTATTTTATTAAATGAAGTTTATGTTGATGATATTATTTTTGAAAGTGATGATGAAAGGTTGAGCCATAAATTTGCAAAGAATATGAAAAATGAATTTGAAATCTTAGTACTTGGAGAACTATCCTTCTTTCTGGGTCTTCAGATATGTCAAATCAACCAAGGCATTTTTATTTCTCAAACAAAGTATATCAGAGAAATGCTAAAGAGGTTCAGAATGGAATATTTCAAACCATTCAATACTCCTATGAAAACCAATTGCAAGTTAACTAAACATGATGATTCAAATTATATATATCAAAGGAAGTACATATCAATGATTGGAAACCTAGTTTATGTGGAAACATACAGACTAGATGTAATGTAGGCAGTTGGATAAGTTGAACGATTTCAAGCACAACCAAAGGAATCAAATTTTCTAGTAGTAAAAAAGATATGCAAATGTCTCAAGGGTAGAGAAGAGTTTTCATTATGGTATCCAAAAGAAAATGACATATCACTTATTTTCTACAAAAAAGCATATTAGGAAATTTGCATTGATGAATGAAGAAGTACAAGTGGAGAAACATTCTACTTGGGTTAGTGTTTGGTATCTTGGCTGAGAAAGAAACAATCATTATTATCATTGTCTATAGCCAAGGTAGAGTATATTGCAAGAGCATCATGTTGTACACATGTTCTATGGATGAAACACACTTTGACAGATATACAAGTTGTTTATGATGAACCCATTCCAATATATTATAATAATACAAGCGCCATCAGTATCTCAAAGAATCTAGTGTTGCACTCCAAGATGAAGAATATTCCAATAAAGTATCGTTTTCTACGGGAACAGGTTATAGAGAAGAACAATCGAGTTGAGTATGTTGGTGCCAAATAATAGATTGCAGATATCTTTACAAAACCACTTCCAAGGGAATCCTTTGAGTATCTTCATCGGAAAATTGGCATTTTGTGTTCCGCAAAATCAGTTATAAATTGAGTTCTTATATGTCTTACATTTACATGAACAATCACCATAAAGAGGACATTTCAGTTTGGGGAGAGTTAAATTTGGGGGAGTAGCCCGAGGGATAGTTCGGTCAGAGGGAGCAACTCAAGGGATAGTTTGGTCAGAGGGAGAAGCTCAAGGGATAGTTTGGTAAGATGGAGCAACCTTGACAAGAAGTTACATTTTCCATTGATGTCAAATGTGGAGATATTTATTAGATTCCTAGATAGAGAGTTAGGTGATTGTAGGAAGAGAATAGAGGTATGATTCAAGGGGGATTTATGGTCACAGGGGGAGCATCAATGATATGAATTTAGTGTTGCATCAGAGTGTTCCCATAAATTTAAAATGGGGATATTGTTGACTAATTGGGTTGGTTTTAATTGATGTCAAACCTTGAAACAAGTCCAATAGAAAATTACGGTAGACCCAATTGTATGGTTAAGGGACTCAAGTTTGTTTGATGTATAATTCTATAAATATTAGTATATTTCTAGATAATACTATTCTACATGGATAGTACATGGCATGCCATTTCCGGTGATATGTGGAAGATCACATAACTCCTCACGGTTAGAGACTTATGTTCTTGTGAATTTAGAGAACCCCAATGAGTTATATAGAAGTCCCTAGAAGGTCAAACAAGTCAAAGTATTCTATAAACTTCTAGAAGAATTATACTAGTCAAAGTGGGTGAAATTAGGAGTTAATAACGAGTTAAGTTGTTCCAATAACAAAATAATTAAAAATAATTTAGTTGAAACTATAAGTGGAGAGTTTAATATTTGTGAAAAAAGTGTTTGTAAGTGGACTAGTGGTTAGATGTGGGTTATCCCTAAAATAAGGAAGTTGGGTAAAGTTAGTTAGAAGGTAACCCCTTGAGGAAGCTACTTGGAGAGTATAAATAAGAGAGCAAGAGTCTGATATTTTCATCTAATTAGCACATTGAATATCTATTATTTGTGAAACGTGTATTGCAAGTACTCATTGATACATATGAAGTTATGCAAGTATGAGGTAGAAAATGAGGGTTGATGGTGAAAGTTTTGGAATTTTAGAAATACTCCAAAAAGCCTAGTTTTTGAGGTGTACGCGAGCTACAGTTGAAGAAGGTGTGTACATACGTGGGCTGAAGGAGAACATGGTGCATAGATATGTAGGCTAAAGAAGAAGAGGTCACGTACAATTGGGTAAATCCATGTAATATTGAGGAGATGGATATGTGAGGTCTCTACAATCTTAAAGAAAGCTCCGAGAAAGGTATACAGTGATCAAGTACAACATATATGTCTACAGGTTCAAAAGGTATGTCTTATTTTTATGTGTAGCTAGTATTGTTGTCTACATGAGATATGGTTATGAGAGTTTGAGGACTTTCTCTATAGAAGCTACTGGTTATATGGCACTTACTGTATAAATCCATATCTACATAAATATAGTGTTGGTACATCAAATATTTATCATTGGTACATATTTTTCGTGTTGAGCCATATCTTGTATTTCTTGGTACATGGTTGAGGGTCTTGGTTGTGAAGTTTTTTGTGTAGTGTGAGGCTACATATGAGTGAGGATTTGATGTCTAGTCCATGTGAGGGTTATTAAAATTGATCATAATTGTATACTCATGTATGGAACATGATTAGAGAGACATAGATGCACTTGGTTAAGGGATATGTATGATGATGTATTCTTAGGGAAAAACTACAGATTAGACACAATGATAGGTTATAGGTTGATGTGATAGAGGCAACAAAGAGTGAGATTTTTATAAATGTGAAAAAAATATCTTTCTAAAGGTGTACGTAGGTTGTAGTATAGATAGACCATGTACATATGCAGGATGCAGTAGAGACAAGTCACATACATACATGAGATACCTTATATATAGGTCGTGTACCTATTGGTTTTTGTTGGTACAAGCTAGTTATAGGTACAGGTTGATCACAATTTATCGGTACATTTTGGTTACTGGTTGTTGGAACATATTGGTACAGGTTTACACTGGTATATCTCAGAGTGACACTATGGTAGTGGTTTCATTATTGATTTAGAACTTAAATTTCAAGGGGGCATGATGGGGAAAGGATATATGGTTGTATCCACCTTCCAGTTGTATCTGAAGAACATAGGGGGTTGTATCCTCCTTCTTGTTGGAGCTAGAGAACTGGGGATTTGGAGCTTCCCTCAGGTTATAGGATAAAAATATAGGGGGTTGGAGACTTCTTCCAATTGCAGTTGGAAAACAAAGGCAGTTGGTGCTACTAATGAATGCAATTCTTAAATACATATATGAAAATGCATTATGTGGTTTTGTCTTGCATTAGGTTTACACATCAAAATACTGGTGTATTTTTCATGTGTGTGATAACTTATTGTTCATGGTTTATTTATTAGGTAGTTGTTTTTTATATTGGAAAATTGATCATAAAGATAAACAACATTTATATACTATTTTTAAAAAGGATTAAATTGCTCTATTATTGATTCACCCACACTATCAATAATCCAACATCGAAAATGATCTTTTCTTGTGATATGGTAACAATTGATTGTGACAAGACACATAGGGATTCATTACAATATTTGGAATGAGATTTATCACCAATTATTGGAAAATCATCCACAAGGTTTATAACAATATGATGACTCGTTTCTAAAATTTTTATTATTTTAATCCCTAAAATTCTTCGAAGAGCAGTCAAGCTTCTATATTTTAACAACCTCAAAAATAACTGACATTTAATGACATCGGATTTTGGTTCAAAATATTGTTTAATGATTTTATAATAATGATAATTTATAGTACAATTAGGTAACTTCCCTTCAAGTGATGCTAGACAAATTTCATCCACCTGAATGCATTTAGGATTTTTTCTCCACACACTGATCAATATAGGTATGGACAATGAGCCCATATTATGGAACTCATGACCTCCACATTGTGGATTTAATAATGTTGCAGTTATTTCCCCTTCAATCATTGGCAGATCAATTTTGGGAGGAGATTGGACATCAAACTGACTAGTTTATGGAACATTTGATTGTCCATCAAGAGGTTTCACCACATGAACTTCTTCACCACAATGTTGTGCAGTCGTTTCCTCTCTAATTTCATCCATTGTATAATAAAATCCAAGAAAATCCTACGTCATGTGGTCATACAAATTTATTTTTCTTGATGAGATACTTATTATATTAGTCTCTATTGAACTCTTTAACTTTACTTGTGGTGATGGATAAGAAACAACAACATCATCTGTTCCGATAGAAATTGGATTTCCCTCTTACGAAAGTCTATGCTTTGACATACATAACTTTTCCTTTTCTATTTATTATTATACCTTTTCAATGGGTTTCTCTTTCCTATAGTACTTTCTTTATCAATTCCATAGGTTCCCCATTTTTAAAGAGAAAAATAGGCTTCAAAGCACCCCACCAAAATTTTCTCTTGGTATTACACAAGAAGGAACAATTGACAATTATGATTCAATGTGGAAAAATGTGGCTCTGTATTACAAAACAATACACGAGTAACAATTCCAAATACAACTGAACAAATTTTCCTTGGTATTACATAGTAAGACACAAATAACAATTCAATTTCCAATTAGATAAATATATCTTGGTATTACACAACAAATAATTCCAATTTGACAGTTTTTTCTTGGTATTACACAAGAAGAAACAACTAACAATTCTAATTGGACAAATTTGTATTGGTATTACACAAGAAGACATAACTAACAATTCCAATTGGAGAAATTTTTCTTCCAATTCCAAGAAGACACGAGAAGAAACAAGCAACAATTCCAATTCCACTTGGACAAATTTGTCTTCCAATTATTCCCACAATTTTCTTGGAATAACACAAAATTGTCTATGAATTAAAAAACAAGACAAAAAGAACAAAAAACTATCTATTCTTTCTATTTTTACGTGTAGATGTCAAGATTGTTCATTTTTTTGAGATATATGACATACATGAGTGTGCTTGGCACATACAAATGCCCAACAAGAATGTGTACGTGTAAGAACCTAGGTTGTGAACCCCCATTTAAAATCATGTATTGTTACAATGTTTAGAGGCCTAAGTGCCGAAACAATTATTTAAAGGGTCAGTATGCCCAATGAAATGTAATGCTTTGATCATTATTAATAATAAACACATATTTGGTTGCTAGACGAACAAGGACTAGAGTTATAGGGGGCTATGATTCCAGAAGAGAGGGTGATTGAGAGGCTAAATGTTTATTCCTAAGTTAATTACTTTTTTGACTAAAGAAGGGAATCGGTTATGTGAGCTTCTTGGGGAGGCCAGGAGGTTCTTAATTTCCCCACGATCATACATCAACCCATCATTGGTCCAATTGTGGGGTTGGTCATTGTGTTCTCCACTCCATCACCTTTGTGTTACCTCATTCTTACCCTCATGCACTCCCATGCACTTACCTACCTTCTCCATCCATCCTCATATGCGTATTGGTCTTAGGAAGGAGGACTGAACTATGAAAGAATAAATCACATGATAGTTGGTTGTAGTGGTCGTTGGTGTGATATAATCATGCCTTGACATCTGCATGTCTAAGATGTAGTGGCCTGTGTCTAGCATGGATCACAACTATGAGTCCTGAGATTTCCATCATTGAGATTTTGGACCAGTTGCGCTCGAGGCCGGAATAAGGAGAAGGAATGCCTGAGGGATTGCATGGCAGAGAAAGGTGGAGGTTCGTTCTCTCGGGTGGTGCAAGTTGGGTAGAAGAGAGCTGGGTACCTGGATTGATGTGAGTGTTAGGAATCCTATGAGAGCTTGAGAGCTGACTGGTTTTGGAAGCTAAGTTCACTCTGGAACCATCCTTGTGGATTCATAGCCCTGGCTCGGGGGTGATGATGTTGTTCAGATTTGGAGCAATAGTTTCTATGGTTGGGTGGAACATCCTTGGTCTGCAGCCAGTTGGTTTCATATTTCATAAAGACAAGTTCTCTCTATTGTGATATTATTATATGTTTATAAATGTTTTTCCACTTTATATTTAATTATCATTAATTGAATCTTTAGAACATGCATCCTTGCTGGATATTACTATGCATGTTGTTAATTCTCTTATCTTATTCATGTTTAGTAAATAAAGAGGGTATCAGTATGGGAAAGAAGTCTGAGGGTGGGCTTGCAGGTAGCATAACCATGCATGTGGTTGGCGGGGTATGTTATAGATTGGTATCATAGTGTTAGTTTGAAACATTAGACCGGTATGGGTCGGGTCTGTTGGTCAAAGTCTTGTGGTTGAGATCAAACTTTTTCCGTGAAATTGAAAAGCTCAACAGGAATGGCATTGCAGAAGCTACGCAGGAGATGGAATGTCATAGATCCTACGTAAGGGTTAGAAGGATCGTGACCGTTCCTTTTGAATTCAAGATCAATTGCTAGTATAGGATCAGGAGAGATCCCAGATCATTGAATCGTAGGATAGGTGAACAGGGGTCGTCCGATAAAAGTGACGCAAGGTTAAGGTCACAACTATCAGATCCCATTGGAGAGAGAGATCAACAACCAACAGGCATTGCAAGGAATCGAGTTGCATGGGAGTTAATTTACCAAGGCAGTCTCACAATCCAAACCATGGTTTTGCCAAGGGGTTACGTGTCAGCATCAAGAGAATTGTGGGGTGAAAAGAGGGTTGCTGCAAACTGTCAATGTGCGCCCCCAAAAATTGAAAGGCATACAATGATGTGACATCCTAGTGCTCGAGAAATTAACCTTTGAAGAGCTGAAGTAGCTGGAACTGTTGATCTGTAAGAGGAAACACATCCACTGGTTGCGTGCTCTGGATAAAACACTCCAAGAAAAAGTGAGCAAGGAGGGGGTTTGAAGTTTGAGACTTACGAAACCTGAAGACCTGAAAGGATCTAGGCCATCGATCTACCGAGAGCCATGCATCACCAAATCCAAGGCTTCGGATGAAATACAGTGGGGCAATACAAGCTTTGAAAAGTGATATTTCTGAAACACGAAGGGATCTCAACCATTGATCTATCGAGAGCCATGCGTCGCCAGAACCAGAACTTGGGATAAAAGCCAGTAGGGCCAGATAGATTTTGAAGTTTGATATTTAAAGAGTCTGAAGTCCTGAAGGAATTGTATTCATCGATCTATGGAAGACATGCATCAGAAGATCGCGAGCTTCAAACAAAAATAATTTTTTTAATGAAAAAGGTTGAAGTTTGAGATCTCCAAAGTCTAGAGCCTCAAAACAAAACATAGACATCGGATTGAGGAGGACACGTGGAGAAGACCCGTGAACTTCAGGTGAAGACCCAAAGTGAATATTAGTCGTCTGATCTAGGAGGACATATGGTGAGGACCCATGAATTTAGGGTTTGGGGGAATTGGAAGTGTGTTAGTATGAAAACTCCTGAAGTCTTGAAGCCCAAAGAGGTGAAGTGGTGGGGAATTATGATGTCACATAAAGGTGATGTGGACCCCATAATTTTGAAGTAACATGGCTTGCAGATGTCACTTGGGATGATGTGGACACATGGGATGTGTGATATGTGTCACTAAGATTTGAGTATTTGGAACATTGAAAACTTGATTAGAACCTGACACGTGTCACTGTTAAGAACCAAATATCAATATAGCATAGAAAAACCTCAGAAAAATTAATCAACACCTTGAAAAAGAGATAATTTCAGACAATAAGCCTCTTCGAGGGGGAAACCTCCTTTTACCCCACTTAAATGTTCAAGTACAAGATGATTCAAAATGAAAATGTCTCCTTGGTATATATAGGAGACTAGGAGGTATAATTACAACTAATGGCCTAAAGCCAACATAAAAAAAATAATAGTACTAATATAATATGCCCCAATTAAGGGGTAATGAGCCAATATTAGGGCTTAACATGCCCCTCCCCTTGAGACAAGTGTTGTCCACAATGCTTGAGTAACTCTGGATGCTTCTGTATAAAAGACTCATCTTCCCAAGTGGAGTCTTCAGTCAGTAGTTTCCTCCATTTAATGAGATACTCTGAAATGGATCTATTCCTCAGCTGGAAAATTCTTGTGTCAGTGATGGCTTCAGGCTCCAATATGATTTTTCCTTCCTTGTCAAGTTCTGGAAATATAGTTTGAACTAGGATCTTGTTGCCTATAACCTTCTTTAAGCATGAAACATGGAAAACTGGGTGTACTTGTGAAGATGTAGGCATCTCCAATTTGTATGCCATAGTACCAATCTTTTGCAACACCTTATAAGGGCCATAGTACTTTGGTGATAATTTATTATCCTTCTTGGCTTGCTTGAGGGACATTTGTTTGTATAGTTGTAGTCTTAAATATACCCAATCCCCTACTTCAAAACTTCTTTTACTACAATGTTGATCTGCTTGTTGTTTCATGCGATTCTGTGCCATGGTCAGGTTGTCCTTTCAGATTTGGAGAACTTGTTGTTGATTCTCGATATGATCTTCCACTACTTGAACCTTAGATTTTTCTTGTAGAGAAGAAGTGATGGAAGGAGGGTGGTATCCATAAAGTTCCATAAATGGTGTCATTTTTGTTGCAATATGAAAGGAAGTGTTATACCAACATTCTGCCAAGGATAACCATTTAAACCATTGTTCTTGTTTATTAGAGACAAATCAATGAAGGTATCCTTCCAGACATTTGTTCACTATCTCGGTTTGTCCATCAGATTGAGGATGATAGGATGAGCTATGAGCCAATTGAGTACCCAAACAAGAAAGTAATTATGTCCAAAAATGTCCAGTGAAGATGGGATCTCTGTCACTTACAATAATCTTTGATCTTCCATGTAGCTTTTGAACTGTCTCCATGAATGCAGTGGCAACTATACTAGCTTTGAAGGGGTGAGAGAGTGCACAAAAGTGTGCATACTTGGTCAATCTATCAACAATCACCATGATGACACTCTTTCCTTCATACTTTGATAGCCCTATGATGAAATCCATGGAAACCTCCTCCCAACGCTAACTTGGGATGGATAATGGTTGTAAAAGACCTGGGGCCTTAATTGTTTCCACCTTATTTTGTTGGCAAACCAAAAATTCTTCCACAAACCTTTGAACATCGGCTTTAAGGCCATCCCAAAAAAAATCCATCTTGACTCTATGGTAGGTTTTCAAAATCCTACTGGAGAGGTGTGCAATTCCAATAGTACCTTTTGTTTGAGTTGGGATTTCTTACATAAATAAAAGCTATCTTTGTACCATAGTGAATCATTTTTCCATGTAAATGTATCTGATGCATTGGAATCCTACTGCAACCTTTGAATGAGATTCCACACTTTTTCTTCATTCTTCCATTCATCCCTTGCTTCTATTATCCAATCGGGTTGGATGATCGATATAGCATAGAGAAAGACCTCAACATCTTCATCCTTTCTTGAGAGTGCATCTGCCAAAACATTTTTCTTCCCCTTTTTATAGACGATTTCAAAATCATAACCCAATATCTTGGTTACCCATATTTGTTGTTCTTCTTAAGATATTCTTTGTTCTAGGAAGTATTTAACACTATCATGATCTTTTTTTACCTTGAAGTTACTACCTATTATGTAAGGACGCCATTTCTTCAATGCATGTAGTATTGCCATCATTTCTTTCTCATAAATGGGTTTGTGTAAGTCCTTTCCCTTGAGTGGTCAACTTTCAAAATCTAGGGGGCTTCCTTCTTGCATTAGGACAACACCAATTCTATTTCCTGAGGCATCACATTCCACAATAAATGTTTTTGTGAAGTCTGGAGTGGTCAAGACAGGAGCTTTACACATCACCTCTTTAAGTCGTTCAAAAGATTTAGTTGCATAAAAAAACCTTAGAAAAAGTAATCAACGCCTTGAAAAAGAGATAATTTCAGATAATAAGCCTCTTCGAGGGGTCAACCTCCTTTTACCCCACTTAAATGTTCAAGTACAAGATGATTCAAAATGAAAATGTCTCCTTTGTATATATAGGAGACTAGGAGGTATAATTACAACTAATGGCCTAAAGACGACATAAATAAAATAACAGTACTAATATAATATGCCCCAATTAAGGGGTAATGAGCCAATATTAGGGCTTAACAATCACCTGCCTCATTGGGCCATGTGTCTTCTTCCAACATTTTTCCACGTGGCGACAAATCCTGCAGTCTAGAGACTGGGCACTATAGAGGGGAAAGATGTGACAGTTTGTGTTTGTTTGAAAACTTCTGAAGGCCGAAAGGTGGGAGTACATATAGACTGTTGATTCTAGAAGACACATGTCTAAGGGACATCGACTTTAGTTGAAAGTGCTCTGAGAGAAAGTGCAGGAGGGAAGTTTGAAACTTCTAAAGCCCAAAGATACAAAGTGAGTCAGAGTCGTCGATCTGTGGGAAGACACGCGTCAGTAGATCATGAACTTTGGGTAAAATCATTCAGGGAGGAAGCAAGTGAGAAAATTTGAGACTTCTGAAGTGTGGAGTCCCAAAGTGGATTTCGATCGTTGATTGTGAAGGAGGACGAGAACCATTGTTCCTGGTTGAAAGTTCCAAAGCCCCAAATCTTTGGACAAGCATTTTTTAATCTAAGCGCAAGGTTATGGTCGTGGTCAGATACATATTGAGAGCTCAAGGATGGAGGAATAAGGCCTGAATTGGTTGTCTTTGAAACATAAAGGTTCTAAGGAAGGATTTATCCATGATTTCTAATCTTGGTCACCTGGGAAGGTGGTTTGAAGGAAGCACCTGCACATGATGAAATTATGTATCAGTCAAGGATAACATGACACTGTTATTTTCAAAGAATGGGGATATGGTCTCCATGAACAAAAAATAAATAAAGAGACCTATAGCATGGTTTGGAATTTTTTTTTATCATATGCATAATTCTAACAAAATGGTTGCTTGTACATTTTGCAAAATTAAGAGGATTTAGCACATCAACTTGGGGTGTGTATTGAGGAAATGGAAGATGGCGAGGGAGCCTCTAGTCATGATAAGGAGGTCAAAGGACAAAATACTAGAGTTGGTAATGCAGAGACAAAATTCAATAGACACAAGGGAAAAGGAGTACATTGAACATTAATATAAATGGTAAGAAGATTGAAGATGGAAGTTCAGAGCTAAAAAGAAGACAACGAGATATTGATGAGAGAGAAAAGTCAAATAAATGATCGATTGTTGTAGATCTTGAATCAGTTGCAGAGGAAAACAAAGAAGAGATTGGACTCAAAACAAGAGGAAGAAGGCGGGTTTCATGAAAGGTGAAATGATCATGGAAGAGATGGTTATTCCATAAGTTCTAGTAGAGCTCATGGACACCACTCACCTCCTTACTCAGAAAGAAAGATTTATGCATTAGATGATCCCATAAGCAGCCTAGAGGTGTCCCCTGTCAGGAAACAAATAAGAAAACCAGAGGTAGATAGTTTTCAAGGAGATCTAAGGAAGCTCAAGCCACATTCCTTCGATGGTGAAAGAGAAAGGGAATATGATGTTGAAGCATGGTTTCTTGGGCTCTAGATATATTTTCATTTTCATAACTATTCATCAAACCTAGAAGATAAGATTTCCAAATACCATTTACATGGGGAAGTTGCAGTGTGGTGGGACCAACTTAAGAAAGTGGAGCATGTTAGTGAAAGTAGGATCACTTGGAAACAATTCACAAAGTACTTCAAGAAGGATTACCTCTCAGAGAATTTATGTTAGAAGAAAATGTTGCAGTTCTTTTAACTCAGGTTGGGAAGCATAACTATGGAAGAGTAAAAGAAGAAGTTCTTGGGATTGTTAAAATATGTCAGGTTCACTGGTGATGAGAAAGTGAAAATACAGAGATTTCTAAGTTGATTTCCAGCCTTTTATAAGGAAAATATCAAGTATGATGAACCCAAGACCTTGACTGAGGCCATCAGGAAGGATAAATACTTGTAAGAGCAAGGCCAGGGAAGAGAATCCCTACAGAAGTATTGGAAGGAAAATAAAATGTGAATTTTAGTCAGAGGATGAAGGGATTCAAACCTCCCTTCAATAGGAATGAGCCTAATAGAAATCATCAAGATGAGTATTCTAAGGGAGATTTCAATACGAAACATTACTTGGGAAAAAGGGGAAGACCACCAATCCAATGTTGAGGATGTAAGGAAGATCACCTGTACAAGGATTGCCCACACAGAAAATACAGAGTGAAGACTGTGCACAACATCCAAGAGGCTACAACAGTCGAAGATGTGGGAAGAATACATGTAGCTTTAAATGATCGACAAGCAAAGTAGCAGTCCAATATGATCGATGTGGAAGGTAAGATCATAAATCAACCTATTTCTATTTTGATTGATTCAGGAGAAAGTCATTTCTACATTGATCCTAAGATAGTCGATAGATTACATTTGGAGAAAATTAAACTTGGAAAAGCGAGTTTGGTTCAGTTAGCCACTAGAACCAAAAGAAGAATCCATGATATGGTTAGAAGTTGTTCCATAAGTCTTAATGGAGTGAATACTAGTACTGATATAAATATCATACCATTGGGGTCTTATGATGTTCTGATTGGGATGGATTGGTTGGACAAGAATTATGTTGTCCTAGATTGTCATAACAAGACATTTACATGTCTTCATGGAAATGGAAAACATAGCATTGTGAAAGGAGTTCCAAGGCCCATCTTCATATGGGAGATTTTGGCCTTACAACTGAAAATATGTTTTAGAAAAGGATGTCAACTATATGCAGCTCATGTGGAAGAGCCAAATAATATGAAGGGGCCAAGCCTTGAATATTTCTCGGTACTACAAGAATTTGAGGATGTATTCCAAGAAATACTTGGATTCCCACCAAGAAGGGAAATAGATTTATGAATTGATTTAGTGCCAGGAGATGCCCTAGTTTCAAAAACACCTTACGGAATGAGAACACCAGAGCTAAAAGAATTACAAATGAAGTTGGAGGAACTTTTGAAGAAAGGGTACATACATCCAAGTGTTTCACCTTAGGGAGCACTAGTACTTTTTGTCAAAAGGAAGGATGGAACCTTGAGGCTTTGTATTGACTTCCAATAGTTGAACAAGTAAACTATAAAGAACATGTATCCGCTACCCTAAATTGATGACCTCTTTGATCATCTAAGAGGAGAAAATATATTTTCAAAGATTGACCTGAGGGCAGGATACCATCAGGTAAGAATCAAGGAAGAAGACATTCATAAGACAACCTTTAGGACTAGGTATGGGCATTGTGAATTTGTAGTGGGGGCATTTGGACTGACCAATGCACTAGTTGTCTTCATGTGCTTAATGAATGGCATATTCAAAAATTATTTGGACAAGTTTGTCATAGTATTTGTCGATGACATACTTATCTAATCTAAGTCTGAAGAGGAGCATGAAAATTACTTAAGATTGGTATTTCAAGTACTAAGATAACATCAGTTGTATGCCAAGTTGAGTAAGTGTTATTTTTATCAAAAGAAGATCCATTACTTGCGATGCATTATTTCAGAGCAGGGCATAGTTGTAATATCCATCGGTCGAACCCAAATGTAAATATAATCCAAGTATATTTAAGTTAGTGAGCTATTTAGACATCATTTTTGTAATACACCTTTCATGGCATGGTGCACGCATATACTACAAAGTAAAGGGATGTAATGTGCACATTTATGAATACCGCACATAGTAACTAAGGTGGATGCAACCTTAAAGATAGAGGATACAGTGCGCAGTAACTAAGTGTGCACAATATTAAGGTCAACAAACCTTTGTGTATATAATATGCATTATAGGCTAGTGAGCCAGTATTATAAGTTGGAATGCTTATGTCTTGGAATTAGGCCAACGTGCCTGGATGTTAAAGGCTAGAGTGCCTACTTTATACATGACTCATGATTAATACAAAATACATCACTGCGCATAGACGGACCACGATAAAAGAGATGGGGGACTGAACTTCACCAGTTAGGGAAAGGGAGGGCCAAAAGTCAAGGAAATATTATATTAATATTTCCTAAAACATAAAGTATGGAAAATTAGTTTATCCTAAGTTCTAAAGTTGGGGACAAGTGGACAAAAGTAACTTCCTATATGACAAGTGTCAAGTTGGGGACATGCATTCATATCGTGGGGAAACATAGCTCAGGGAGGATTTTTTTCATAGAGATAGCTTACGAATGGGAAAAGAGGAACCAACAAGTTGACCATAATTTTTGGAACAAAGGATTCACAGTGAATCCAAAGACACACTCAGTTATCCAGTCAATGACTCCATGACCATTTCACTCATACATTTTGTTATCGTTGAGACAACCATTTTTATCTTTTTGAAGCATGTTTCCCCATCCTTTTTGTTTGATGTGCCTGGTTATCTTGGACCAGGATTGAAGAAGTGGGTTTTCAGGCCCGTGAGAAGTTCTCTAAGCGAGAGAATTGTTGGGGATTGATTTGTGTAGGTGATAAACTGAAGCTACAATGCTCACAGACTTCTGGTCCGGCTTGTTGTTGAAGCCCTAGAAGGGAAGTGGGGCAGCTGAGGGACTGTTGAGCAGAGAAGGGGCACACTTCCTTCGGTGGGACAGGCATGTGGGGAATAAGAGGTTGTAGGTTGTTAGTTAAGTGAGCACCTGCGATGGAGTCTTTCCTATTGTCCATGAGCCTTAGCCTGGATAGGAATCCCTTTACCCTGGATGGAGTCTAGTCCCAGGTTAGGGGTGATTCATTGTTGAGAGTGATGAACAATGTAGTCTATGGTTGGGAGGTTTGTGGATGGTCTGTAAGTAGTTGGTGACATTATTTCTAAGATAAGTACCAATTGTATAATATATGGATATGTTGTTTTGTTATTTACATGCCCATGCTACGATTTTATCATATATGTGACTATGATTTCTTGTGTTCTTATGGGTAATTTCCTGTAAATGATGCATATGAGTAATTACTATTATTTTAATATAAAAGTCGTATGTTACAGAAAGTAATTTTTTTTTTTATGTTTAGATGTAAAGCATTCGTGAGTGTGTTGTATGTATATGTTTTAGTTGCATACAGTCTATAGAGTAAATTTAGGTGGCATTGCTTAGTTGACTATTGGGTATGCTACTGTATGTTCCGCAGTATGGGAACAAAAGTGTTCCCTAGAGTAGCATGGCATGACCTGATGGTTGGGAATGTTACTGACTGGTGTCAGAGCATGAGTGCTTGCTCTAGAGTGGCATATCTTAGCCTTAGGTTGTCCAAGGGGATCGTTACAGTGTGGTATCAGAGCCTCAATTCAACACTGAGCTTGGATGGGCCGAAAGGGTGCAATTGAAGTGAATATTCACATAAAAGTAGCTTCAAAGTGACCAGAATTAGAGTCATAGAGTATCCTTGGAAAAGGTTGGCATACTAGCACGCATGGTAAATTTGGCACCGCGCGGGAAACTGTGGTGTGCTAGTGTGCGTAGTAATTTGTGGCGCTGCGTGGAAGACTATTATTATGTGTATATGAACACACTAAAATTAGCCTTGTGTGGTAAACAAACACATAGTAATATACACACGGGATGCGCAAGTATTTCTTAATGAAGAGGAGTTTTGTTGGTACGCGCATAAGTATGAATACAATTTGTTTCATGATGGTGTATTCAGTAGTGTGCGCAAATATTTGAGCATGTTAAACTTGACATGGTGCATGCATAGGATGAAAATGCATGTGGAATATCAGTGTGTAGTATCAAAACTATGCTCAATGGATATTGGCGCACAATGTCATAGTAGTGCGCATAAGTAGTCAATACGATGAAGAAGAAATGCACAATAGATTTAGGTGCATGGAGAAGCGTTTACCTTGTAATATTGCTATGAACGATAATATAAATGAAAAGGACAAGTTAATGCGGGCAAAGTCACTTGGAAGGCAAGGAGTTTGATTTTAAATTGCATAATAATAAAAGAAAAATAAACACATAACCGCATTGAAGCATTAATTAAAAATAATTCCGAATTTAATTTCTTCTGATTTAGACAGATGAAAATAAAATATAAGATTACATGAAAAACTTATT
This sequence comes from Picea engelmannii, assembly GCA_009831015.1. Taxonomy (NCBI): domain Eukaryota; kingdom Viridiplantae; phylum Streptophyta; class Pinopsida; order Pinales; family Pinaceae; genus Picea; species Picea engelmannii. Next base: position 1,171,575 of record ML776764.1, on the reverse strand, counting down.
ATAAAAGAAAACAAGAGTCATAACATCACCAGATAGAAATTGTAATAAAACAGTCTAAAATCCATTTCTGTATTTATATAATCATATTAATCACAAAATTACAAAAGGGTGATGACAACAATTAGCCTGTTGTAAAAAATGTCGTTGAAGAACAGGCCTATCATCTCTTGTACTCTTAACCTCTGCTACCGGTTGTTCAAAATTTGTTGAGACATTCTTATCTTAGTTGAAGAATTACTTCAACTTAGCGATATCCACCTTCAAAGAAGAGTCTAACCAGACGAGATGATTTTCTCCAACACTTTCGGCTACTTCAACCGTAGATTCCTCCTTCTTATTCCGCTTACTCCTTTTATTATTAGCGGCTGGCTTGTTGATGACTAAATCCTTTATAGTGGGTTTCAACCTCACTTCCAATCGCGAGTCTATAACCAGATCTATTTGGAACTTATTTTCTAGAAGGTGCACAAGGACCCTTTCCTCCTTATTCGCAGGAAAGCCTAGCATGTTGCTCGAATAACTAGTCCCACTCGACTTAGATTTGTCCATGTATACTAGGTTGGGGATACCGAAATGTGTCTTTACAGAGAGAAGGAATTCGATGCGCTTGAATATTACTATGGTTATGGATACACATATATCTTCATACTTGGGGAGTGGTAATTATAGAACTCCATTTATGAAGCGAAGACAAATTACATACCAAGAGTGTTAGGTTTCCATGCTCGGCTAATCCATTTCCAATGATTATCCTTTTAGTTCGTTACATGGAGGCAGTCAGTTGACGTCACATGGTTACAAAGTACCGAACGAATGAAGCAGGGTGATCTAACTAGCTGTCATCCACTCCACGAATGGTGGATTTGACATGTTGAGATACGTAATACCATGTCTTGGCGAAAGTGGTTTTGGAAAAACCACCTTCTTGAGAAAGTGTATCTCGGAAGGCACTGCACGTCAGTGTTCTCGAGACTTGGGTCTTATCTAGAATTTTCATGGTGATAACACCAGGAAACCGAGAGTGATAATTTTGATGTGTATGTTGAATCAAAATGGTGCATATTCTCATGAATTGCTGATTTGTTAGTCTGATTAGTTTCAATGGCTACATGTTTTACAGAATTAACAACAAATCGGTCAGGTCAGACCAATTCAGAGTACGTAGGAATGGAAGAGGCACAGGGGAATTACAGTCATCCAGAGAAGAGCAGACGGATGGATGTCCATTTGGGCATGGAAGGAATGAACTCCAACAGACATGGAGAATAAAGGAATGAAGATATGAATATGGCTGAGACCATTAAGAATTTGCAAAAGGATGTTCAAATCCATAAATATGATAATGAAAGTCTTATTAAATCCAAAGAGTAGCAACATGACCTCAAGATGAATCTATTGGAAAGTTTGAACAAAATATAGAAGAAATTGGTTAAGGAGAGTGACTCAAGTAGATCTGAGAGTCACAAATATTCGGAGGAGAAGGGAGAAGTAAAAATTGCTAGTGGACATCACCATCATCCCCATAGACATTCCCATAAGAGAGTAGGAAAAAAATCAATTATATCCCCTATCAAAAGGTATAAGATATCTGGGGTGGATGAGTTACGAGGAGAAATGAACAAAATCAAACCTCCTACATTTGATGGTGAACACAAGAAGGATGAATATGTCGAAACATGGTTGCTAGGCATGAGGAAGTATTTTCAATTGCATAATTATTCTTCTCATGCTGAAGGTATAATCACTATCTATCAACTCATAGGAAAGGCCTCCATGTGGTGGGATCAACTTGTGTAGGTACAACACATTGTAGAGAAAAGTGTTACTTGGAGAGAATGACAAGAAAATGAAATATTTCTTTGAACTCAAGCTTGGAAGTACGATCGTAGATGAATATGAGAGAAGGTTTATGGAACTGTTGAAGTATGTCTCTTTCGTGAAGGATGAGACGATCAATATTCACCTGTACTTAAGTCCATTGCCATCATTCATCAGTGACAAAATACATTATGATGATCCAAAGACATTAGAAGAGACCATAAGGAGAGCTAAATGCTTATATGACCAACTGAAAGCGAGATCATCTTTCCAAAAGGCTTGGGAAGACAATAAGAAATTATAGATGGATCAGAGGAAGGAAGGATCTAATCCACCATTCTTCAGAAATAATCCACAATGGCAGCAAATGCATAAGGAAACTAGAGTGATTGAAATAGGGAGTCAAGGGACAAGACAACCACCTATGCAATTTTGGGGTTGTAAAGGAGACCATAGGTTCATAGATTTTCCTCATAGAGGCGAAAAAGGTAAGGTTGTTCACAATGTACAATGAGCTAGGATAGTAGAGGACATGGGCAGAAATTTGCCAGAGATTTATGCAGCCCTTGACAACAAGCAAGCAGAGTATCAGTCCCACATGATTGAAGTGGAAGGTATGATCAACAACTAGACCCTTGTTATTTTTAATTGATTCAGGAGCTAGCCATAGTTATATAGACCCTAAGATGGTGGAAAGTTTTCAATTTCCAAGAAGAAATCATGGGAAATCTTGGTTGGTGCAACTGGCTATAGGAGCCAGAAGAAAAGTTAATGAGATGGTAAAGTCCTGCCGCATAGACATGAATGGACTAAATACGAGGGAAGATTTGAACTTCTTACCCTTAGGTTCCTATGTATGTTTAATTGGGACAGATTGGTTGCACCCACATCATTCTCTATTGGATTTTCATAACAAAGAATTCACTTTCTTGGATGAATAGGGGAACCAAAGGAAAGTGCAAGGAATTCCCAGGGCAATAATTATTAGAGAAATTTCAGCATTGCAGCTGAAGAAATGTTATAGAAGAGGATGTCAAATATTTGTAGCTCATATGGAGGAGACACCTAAAGACAAGGTGCGAAATTTGGAGAATTATGCAGTACTGAAATATTTTGAAGATGTATTCAAGGAAGTACCAGGACTACCCCCAAGGAGAGACATTGATTTCTCTATAGATTTGATGCCTGGAGCATCGCCAATATCAAGGACTCATTACAGAATGAGTATACCCGAATTGAAGGAGTTTCAAATGCAGCTTGAAGAACTTCTGAAGAAGGGGTATATACACCAAGTGTATCACCTTGGGGTGCCCCTGTCTTGCTTTTGAAAAATAAAGATGGAATGTTAAGATTGTGCATTGACTTCGGACAATTGAATAAAGTGATTATTAAGAACAAATATCCTCTAGCAAGGATTGATGACCTCTTTGATCAATTGAAGGATGCAAGGATATTTTCAAAGATAGACCTCATATCAAGATACCATCAGGTAAGAATTAAAGAAGAATATATTAGCAAGACCACCTTTAGGACAATGTATGGTCATTATGAATTCATAGTGGTACCATTTGGATTGTTAAATGGACCAGTTCTTTTCATGTGATTAATGAATGGTGTTTTCCGAGAGTATTTGGACAAGTTTTTCATTGTCTTTTTGGATGACATTCTTATATATTACAAGTCAGAGGAAGAGCATGAACATCATTTGAGGATGGTGTTGCAATTATTAATGGAACATTAGTTGTATGCCAAATTGAGAAATTGCTCATTTTGTCATAAACAAATTCATTATTTGGGGCATATCATCTCAAAATATCGGATAGCAGTGAACCCTGAGAAGGTAGAAGCCATTAGAGAATGGTCAACACCGAATAATGTGACAAAGGTCAGATATTTCAAGTAAGAATCAAGGACGAAGACATTCATAAGACAACCTTTAGGACCAGGTATGGGCATTATGAATTTATAGTGGGGCCATTTGGACTGACCAATGCACCAGTTGTATTCATGTGCTTAATGAATGGCATATTCAAAAATTATTTGGAAAAGTTTGTCATAGTATTCGTCGATGACATACTTATCTAATCTAAGTATGAAAAGGAGCATGAAAATCACTTAAGATTGGTATTTCAAGTACTGAGATAACATCAATTGTATGCCAAGTTGAGTAAGTGTTTTTTTTATCAAAAGAAGATCCATTACTTGTGATGCATTATTTCAGAGTAGGGAATAGTTGTAATATCCCTCAGCCGAGCCCAAATGTAAATATAATCCAAGTATATCTAAGCTAGTGATTTTTTTAGACATCATTTTTGTAATACACCTTTCATGGCGTGGTGCGTGCATATAGTGTGCAGTAAAGGGATGTAATCTGAACATTTCTGAATACCATGCACAGTAACTAAGTTGCGTGCAACCTTAAAGATAGAGGATACAATGCACAATAACTAAGTGTGTGCAATATTAAGGTCAGTGAACCTTTGTGAATATAATATGCATTATAGGCTAGTGAGCTAGTATTATAATATGGAATGCTTATGTCTTGGAACTAGGACAACACACCTAGATGTTAAAGGCTAGAGAGCCTACTTTGTACATGACTCATGATTAATATAAAATACATCACTGCGCACAGACCGACCACGATAAAATATATGGGGGACTGAACTCCACCAGTTAGGAAAAGGGAGGGCCAAAAGTCAAGGGAATATTATATTAATATTTCCTAAAACATAAAGTATGGATAATTAGTTTATCCTAAGTTCTAAAGTTGGGGACAAGTGGACAAAAGTAACTTTCGATATGACAAGTGTCAAGTTGTGGACATGCATTCATATCATGGGGAAACTTATCTCAAGGGGGATTTTTTTCACAAAGATAGGTTACGAACGGGAAAAGGGGAACCAACAGGATAACCGTCATTTTTGGGACAAAGGGTTCACAGTGAATCCAAAAACACACTTAGTTATCCAGTCAATGACTCCATGACCATTTCACTCATACATTTCATTATCCTTGAGACAACCATTTTTACCTTTCTGAAGCTTGTTTCCACATCCTTTTTGGTTGGTGTTCCTGGCTAGCTTGAAGCGGGATTGAAGAAGTGGGTTGTAGGCTTGTGACCAGTTCTCTAAGCGAGAGAATTGTTGGGGATTGATTTCTATAGGTGATAAAATGCAGCTACAGTTCTCGAAGACTTCTAGTCTAACCTGTTGCTGAAGCACTGGAAGGGAAGTGAGGTAGCTGAGGGAATATTGAGAAGAGAAGGGGAACACTTCCTTGGGTGGGACAGGCATGTGGGGAATGAGAGGTTGTAAGCTGTTAGTTGAGTGAGAACCTGAGACAGAGTCTTTCCTGTTGTCCATGAGCCTTAGGCTGGATAGGAATCCCTTTACCCTGGGTGGAGTTCAGTTCCAGCTCAGGGGTGATTCACTATTGAGAGTGATGAATAGTGTAGTCTATGGCTGGGAGTCTCATGGATGGTCTGTAAGAAATTGGTGACAATCTTTCTAGGATAAGCACCAATTGTATGATATATGTATATGTTGTTTTGTTATTTACATTCCCATGTTACGATTTTATCATATATGTGACTATGATTTCTTTTGTGCTTATGGGTAATGTCCAGTAAATGATGCATATCAGTAATTACTATTATTTTAATATAAAAGTCATATGTTACAAAAATTAATTGTTTGTTTATGTTTAGATGTAAATCTTTCGCGAGCGTGCTGTATGTATATGTTTTATTTGCATGCATTCTAAAGAGTAAATTTAGGTGGAATTTCTTAGTTGAGTACTGGGTATGCTACTTTATGTTCCGTAGTATGGGAGAGAAAGTGTTCCCTACAGTAGCATGGCCCGACCTGATAGCTGGGAATGTTACCAGCTGGCGTTAGAGAATGAGTGGTTTCTCTGGAGTGGCGTACCCTGGCCTTAGGTTGGTCGGGGGGATCATTACAATAGTAGTATATCCAAAGAAGATCAAAGCCATTACAAGGTGTCCAACACCTAGAAATGTGTTAGACGTCAGATCTTTTATGGGATTAGCTGGCTACTACAGAATATTCATAGTAGGTTTCTCTAATATTTCTCATCCCAACACTTCTTTGCAAAATAAGGGAACTAAATTTGAATGGACACTTAAGTGTGAAAATAATTTTAATCTGTTGAAGGAATTACTTATTAGTGCACCTATGTTAAATATTGTTGACCCAAATGAAAGTTTTGTGGTATGTACAGACACTTGTAAGGAAGGACTTGGGGGAGTCCTCACAAAAAATGTATATGTCATTGGATATGAGTCCATAAAACTTAAGGAACATGACAGGAACTATTCCAGGAATGAATTGGAACTTTCTACCATTGTTCACACCTTGAATATGTGGAGGCATTATCTCATGGGGAAGAAATTTGAATTAAGAACAAAACACATTGGTCTGTAGTATCTTTTTGAACAACCGACCTTGAATGCCAGACAAACAATATGGTTGAAATTTTTAAGTGAGTATGACTTTGATATCAAGAATATCAAGGGAAAGGAGAATAAAGTTGTCAATGCACTTAGTAGGAGAGTGCATCTCATGCATGCTAGTGTTGTCGGTATGCATCAGTTAGACTTGAAGAGAATAATTTTAGATGGTCTTGTTACATATCAACATTACCTACAGGTAAAGGAAAACTTACAACAAGGAGATGTGCAGTAGAAAATAAAGGAGTATGAGATAAAGGAAGATGGATTACTCATGCATAAAAATAGAATCAATGTTCCTAGTTCCGAAGAACTAAGGAATGTGGTACTGAATGAAATGCATGTTGTTCCTTATGTTGGACATCCTGGTTACCAGAAAACCATTACAGCAGTAAGAAGACAGTTCTTTTGATTGGGAATGAAAAAGGATGTTGTTGATTACATCACTTGATGTATGGAATGTTATAAGGTGAAGGATGATCATAGGCATCCAGCAGGTTTACTGCAGCCATTTCCAATTCTAGAGAAGAAATAGGAAGTGATCACCATCGATTTCATCATAGGATTACCGAGAATGAATAAGCAACATGATTCAATCATGCTAGTGGTTGAAAAATTAACAAAGGCTTCTCATTTTGTACCTGTGAAGACAATGCATACATCAACTAATATTGTAGAAACTTTCATGAAGGAAATTGATAGGTTGCATGGGATAGCTAGGAAAATTGTCTCGAACAGATATACATAGTTTACCTCCAAATTCTGGAGGAGAATTTTTACAGTATTTTTCAAAAATCTAAAATTTAGCACAACATATCACCCCTAGCCAGATGGGAAAATAGAGAGAGTCAATCGAATAATTAAAGACATGTTGAGAATGCATCTGATGGATAAGCCATCTAAGTAGGAATATTACTTACAGTTGGTTGAGTGTGCATATAACAATGGGTATCAAGATTCATTGAGAATTAGCCCATTTGACGCCTTGTATGGTAGGAAATGAAATACTCTAGTGAGCTGGGACAACCCAGCAGATAGAGTGGTACTTGGGTCGGAGTTGCTCAAGGACATGGAAGACTAGGTGGTCAATATTAAGAAGAATTTAAAGGTAGCTCATGATAGACAAAAGGTTTATGCAGACAAGAAAAAGACAGTTAGAGAATTTAAAGTAGGGGTGCATGTACTTTTGAAATTGAAGCCCAAGAAAAGCACTTTGAAGTTGGGTAGTTGTACAAAGATGGCAACCACATTCTGTGCTCCATTTGAAATATTGGACATAATAGGTAAAGTTGCATACATGCTTGCATTACCTACTTCCATGAATGTGCATAATGCATTTCACATATCTTTACTAAATAAATATGTACATGATCCTAACCATGTTATTGATTGACATCTGATTCAGGTAGAGATAGAGGGAGACTTTTAGGTTCAACTAGCATGGGTATTGGACAGAAAGGTAATAATGCTCCATAATCGAGTTATAGAGTTGTTAAAGTTCAACAGACCTGCTATGGTCCTGAAGATGCTACCTGGGAGCATGAAGATCCCATGCGTGCAGAGTACCCACAAATTTTTGAATAAATTTGAGATTTTGATATTTATTTTGTATACGCACTAAGGATAGTGCCAAAAAAAGGGGGAGGGGATGTAACACCCCAGGTTGTGAAGCCCCATTTTAAATAATGTATTGTTACAATGTTGAGATGCTTGAGTGCCCAAACAATTATTTAAAGGGCCAATATGCCCAATGAAATGTGATGCTTTGATCATTGTTAATAATAAAAACATTGTTGGTTGCTAGACGGACAAGGACTAGAGTTATAGGGGGATATGTTTCCACAAGAGAGGGGGCTTGAGAGGATAAATGTTTACTCCTATGTTAATTACCTTTTTTACTAAAAAGGGGAATCAATTACATGAGATTCTTGGGGATGCCAGGAGGTTCTTTATTTCCCCATGAACATACTTAAACCTGCCCCCGATCCGATTGTGGGGTTGGTCATTGGCTTGTCCGCTCTGTCATGGGAAGGGGGACTGAACTGGAAAATAATTAGCCATGGTATAGTTGGTTGTAGTGGCCGCTGGTGTGATCTATTTTTCCCTTGAAGCATGCATTTATGTGATGTAGTGGCCTATGTCTAGCATGGCTCACAACTGCGATTCTTGAGAGTTCCATCATTGAGATTCTGGACTAGTTGTGTTGGAGGCCCGAATAAGGAGAAGCAATGCATGAGGGATTGTGTGGCAGGGAAAGGTGGAGGTATGTTCTCTCGGGTGGTGCAAGCTATATAGAAGAGAGCTGGGTACTTGGATTGTTTTGAGTGATGGGAATCCTATGATATATTGAGATCTTACTAGTTTGCAAAGCCAAGTTCACTCTGGAACCATCCGTGTAGATTCATAGCCCTAGCTCAGGGGTGACGTTGTTGTTGAGATTTGGAGTAGTAGTGTCTACAATTTGGTGGAATGTCTTTGGTCTTCATCCAGTTGGTGTCATCTTTCATAAAGACAAGTTCTCTCCATTATGATATTATTATCTGTGTATGGAAGTTTTTTTGTTGTATATTTAATTATCGTTAATTGAATATTTAGAACATGCATGCCTGTTGTATATTATTGTTCATGCCCTTAATTATCTTATATTATACATATTTAATAAATAAATAAGGTATCAATATGAGAAAGAAGTCTGAGGGTGGGCTTGTAGGTAGAATACCCTAGCCTGTGGCTGGCAGGGTATGTTACAGTGCGCGTTCCTAAAATGTGTGCACACTAAAGAACGTGCATGTTCTGGGCATAGACAAGAACAAAACCAAAATGATTTCAATTCACAAGAGACCATGCACACTCTTAATGAAACGGATATAGAATTTATTATACACCAAAAATATTTATGAATAAATATGTATAAGGGTTTGGGGACAACTAGGACCTAGCATCTTAAGATTGAATGTGTTTTGAAGCATCGAGTAATGGTTAGAGCACTAAGATGTGGGTGCAAGGGTTGTGGGGCCTTTAACTAGAGGTATATGTATAGTGAACTTAGGGCTCGAATGTGGAGGGGATTAAGGTTCGATTATAGGTTATTCTTTGGCTTAGATGGAGCTAGGGGGGTCTACATCATGGTCTATATCATGGTCTAGGTCAAACAATAGGTCATCGTGTAGGTCATGGTCATGGCGTAGGTCTACGTCATGGTCTAAGTGTATCTCTAGCTCTATTTCATGGTCTAGGTCATGGTCTAGGTCTATCTCTAGGTCTATGTCATGGTCATAGTATAGGTCTAGGTTACAGTCATAGTATAGGTCTAGGACATGGTCTAGATCATGGACATGGTATATGTCTAGTTCATGGTCTAGGTGTTTCCATGTCTAGGTATAGGTCATGGTATATATCTTTTCATGTCTAGGTATTGCTATATCTAGGTCTTGAAATTTCTAGGTCTAGGTCTTCACATTTCTAAGTTAAGTCCATATATTTCCTTACGATGTATAAAAGGGGGTTGGAGAGAGAGGAACAAAGAGAGTGTGTGAGAGTGATGGATAAGGAGACATAGACGGGTGGCAGAGAGACATAGAGTGAGATGAATGGGGGAGAGAGGGAAGGGGGGTTATATAGAAGAAAAGAGAGTAAGGTGGGGAGAGTGCGAGAGAGAGAGGGAGGAGGGTATAGGGAGCCATAGAGTGAGGGTTAGATTGAATAGTTAAATAGAGAAGGGGGTAGAAATGGATTCATTGATAGTGTTATAGGGTGGGAAAAGAAAACCAAGAGGGGGGGTAGAGAGAGAGAGAGGTAGTAGAGAGATGGTAGATGTAGGAGAGAGAGAGGAGAGATAGCAGGAGGGACATAAAGTGAGGGAGGGAGGAGGGGTGTAGAGTGTGTGTGTGTGAGTATACATATATATAAGTTGTGTTCCATGATACATAATCTAGGGCATGTCTAACATTGATTGTGAATAATACAAAATCAACGAAATTTAACCTTCTACACCTATTACCAGGATTTAAATGGCTAACGAAAATAGACTAATATTGAAGAATGTACAAATGTATAAGTATTCCCATAATACATAATCTATGCCAATATAATAAGAAAAAATCTCAATCATGGATTTTTGATAATATAAAATCAAACAATGGGAAATCCTAGAGAGACATGGGAAATCAAGTATAGAGAAATGGTTAGAGAACCAAGATGTGGGTGAAAGGGTTGTGGGGCCTTTAATAAGAGGTATATGCATAATTCACTTAGGGATAAAGTGTGGATATGGTTAAGGGTCATTTATAGTTCATTACTAGCCTTATATGGAGCTAGGGAGTCTAGGTCATGGTATAGGTCAATATCTAGGTCATGGTCTATGTCATGGTAATGGTATAGGTCTAGTTCATGGTATAGGTCAATATCTAGGTCATGGTCTATGTCATGGTAATGGTATAGGTCTAGTTCATGGTCTAGGTATAAATCTAGGTCTACATCATGGTCTAGGTCATGGTCTAGGTACAGATATAAGTCTATGAAATGGACTACATCATGGTCATCATATAGGTCTAGGTCATTGTCTATGGTCTAGGTCATGGTCTATGGTCTAGGTCTAGGTCTAGGTATTGACATGTCTAGATGAATGCCATTTCTTTCATTGAAATATACCAAACTTGCTATAGTGTGTGAGAGTCTTAGAGGGAGAGAGAGGAATTCATAGAGGGGGGTTAGAGAGAGAGTGTCTAAGAGTTTGAGATTTAGAGAGAGGAATACATAGAGGGGGGGTGGAGAGAGAGAAAGAAAGATAGTGTGAGGGTTCAAGAGAGGAGGACAAAGAGGGGGATGGAGAGAGAAGATAGTGTGAGAGGGGAGAGAGGAAGAGACATAGATTTTGTGAGAGTGAGGGAGAGGGAGACAAATATGAAGGTAGAGAGATAGAGAGAGAGAGAGGAATTGAGGAGAGATGGAAGACATATAGACAGAGAAAAATAGAGAAATGGGGGAGAGTGGGGGAGTGAAAGGGAGGGGGATATGGTGGGTGAGAGAGGGAGGGTTAGATGCAAGAGGTAAAGAGAGAATGGGGGTAGAGAAAAAGAGAGGTAGAGAGTGATATGGAGAGAGAGAGGGAAGGGTTAGAGAGCGAGGGAGGAGGGAGAGAAGGGGAGGTCGAGAGTGATTTGGATAGAGAGAGAGGGAGGTAAAACTAGGGGAAAAGTAAAAGAGGAAGGTAGGGAGAGAGAAAGATGGACTAAGAGAGAGTGAGACTAAAAATGGGGACAGTGAGAAATATGTGGTATATGTATGAGATAAATAGAGGAGATATAGTGGGAAGGAGGAGGAGAGTGAGTGGTAGGAAGGCAGTAGAGAGAGAGTGTGAGAGTGTGAGAAGGGGAGAGAGAAAGAAAGAGAGGGGGGTGGAAAAGGACTGTTTGAGTGTGTGAAAGGGAGGGACAGGGACACAAAGAAAGGGGGTAGAGAGAGAGAGTGAGAGGATTGGAGGATAGGGAGGGAAGGGGGGTAGACATAGGTAAAGAGAGAAAGGGGGGGAGAATGGGTGAGCCAGAGGATGTGGGATACAAAGTGAGGGGAATATAGGGGTATATTTATTATATAGAAAGGAGACATAGTGGGAGGGAGTGGGAGAGAGAAAGAAGGATGATGGGGTAGAGAGAGAGTGAGACTATGTGTAAGAGGAAAGGGGGGTAGAGATATATAAAGAGAGAAATGGGGGGATAGTATAGAAGGAGGGAGGGGGATATATTCAGAAATAAATGGAGGGGGGTACATAGTGAGGGGGAGAGAGGAGTACATGAAAGTGATAGAGAGGGGAGAGGAAGATGAGGGGAGGGAGGGAAGGATCCAACAAGAGTATAAGATATATTTAGAGAGATATGGAGAGATATAGGGATATGGTACAAAGGGAGGGAGGAAGGAAAAAAGGGGAGGGCAGGGGGAAGAGATAGTAAGAGTAGAAGAGAGGTCGAGAGTGAGATGGACATATATAAAGAGGGAGGTAGAATGATACACAAAAATAAAGGAATATAGAGAGAGTGAGAGTGATACTAACAACAACGAGAGAGAGAAGAGTTGGAGAGAGAGTTGCGGTATAGTGGGAGGGAGGGAAAAAGGCGAAGAGGTAGAGGGAGAGAGACAAAGAGAAAATTAGGGAAGGAGGGGGAGAGAGAAAATGGGGGGAAAGAGAGGGAGGAGAGAGAGAAATATATGGAGGGTGAGAGAGAGAGGGAGAGAGTCAAAGAAAGGGGACATAGAGAGGGATTCAGTGTGATAGTATGAGGCGTGTCAAGACAAGGTCTAGGTCTACGTCTAGTTCTTGACATGCCTTTCCATGTCAAGGTCAATCCCATTCCTTTTCTTACAATTCCTTGCCTTGCAATATACCAAACTTTCTTGTGTGTGAGAGTGTGAGAGGGGGAGAGAGGAAGACAAAGAGTGGAGGTAGAGAGTGGGTGTGTTAGAGTGTGGGAGTAGAGAGAGGAAGCCATAGAGGGGGAATAGAAAGTGTGTGTGTGTGAGTGAGGGAGTGAGAGAGAGGAAGAAAAAGAGGGGAGGTAGACAATGAGTATGTTAGAGTGTGGGATGGAGAGAGAGGAGTACATAGAGGGGGACTATAAAGTGTGTGAGAGATACTGTGGGTGGGATATAGAGGAAGGCATAAAAGGGAAATAGAGAGAGTGTGTGAGAGTGTGGGAGGGAGAGAGGGAGAGATAGGAATATAGATAGGGGGTTATAGAGAGAGGTAAATGTAGGAGAGAGGGTTAGATTTAGGAGATATAGATTAGAGATAGTGGGAGGGATGGGGGGAGATATCGAGGATGGGAGAGAGAGAGAGAGAGAGAGAGAGACTAAGAGTGTGAGAGGGGGAGAGATAAAGATACTGAGGAGGGGTAGATAGAGAGTGTGAGAAGGAGGGAGAGGGATACAAAGAGGGGGGTTAGAGAGAGGGATATTGAGAATAAGGGAAGGAGATAGGGAGATATAGAAGGGTGGGTAGAGAGAGGGATAGTGAAAGGAGGGGAAGAAGAGAGGGAGACATATAACGAGTGATAGAGAAAAATATATAGGAAGGGAGGAATACATAGGAAGATAAAGAGGGGGAATCAAGGGAGAAAGAGGGGAAGAGATACTGAGACTGACACTAAAAATGAGGAGAGAGAGAAATGGTGGGAGAGAGGAGGAAGAGAGAGGTGGCGTAATAGGGGAGGGAGTGGCAAAGGGAGAGAGAGATAGAGAGAGAGAGAGGAAGAGGAGGGGGATAAAGAGGGAGTGGGTTTGAGAATATGGGGCATGTCAAGGAAATATATAGGTCTAGGTCTTTCCATGCCTTGTGATGTCTAGGTATTTTAATGTTTAGGTATTACCATGTATAGGAGTGTGAGAGGGAGAGAGCGAGGGAGACAAAAAGGGGGGCATAGAGAGGGAGAGTGAGAGGGAGACAGATAGGGTGGGTATATATAGGATAAAGAGAGATAGATATATATATATAGAGAGAGAGAGAGGTAATGGGGCATGTGAAAGAAAAAATAGATTAAAAGAGAAAGTGTGCACTCTTATGAATGTGTACATGTTCATAGTAATGTGTGCACGCTCTTAGGAATGTGGGCCCATTCCTATAGCATGTGAGATATATTATGAATGTGTGTGTGTTCCTATAGCATGTGTGAAGTATTTAGAATGTGTGCATGTTAGATTGAATTAATTTTTTTTTGGCGGGATTGAGAACGTGAATACTGACTTGGTTGCCTCGAATTTAGGTTCGGCATGACAACTAGTGGTTTCGTCTCTAAATTGATAAAAACACTCTATTATTTTGAATACTTCTCCATATTTATATATTTGATGTTACTTTTCTATAGGATACAAATCTATTTGTTGAAGAAACTACAAACATAGATAGAGTCGACTATGCATATTCAAAATATATAGTTGTTTTTTATTAATATTTTTTACTATTTTTAATATATTTTTGTCTTCTCATATATCAAGATCCTATAATACATACCTCTGTTATTTCTTCTATAATTTTTTTTTGTCTTAACCATTTCTTGAATTATTTATATGTCACACTAGAGGACATTGATATGTATGATCCAAAAAAAAAAAAATTCCTCGTGTTAATCCTCACTTTGCCTATACGAAAAAAATACCTTGTAATTTTAGGGAGAGAGGAGTAAATTAAAGTGATAGAGAAGGGAGAGGAAGATGAGGGGAGGGAGGGAAGCATCCAATAAGAGTATAAGAGATATCGATATTGATATGGAGATATATAGGGATATGGTACAAAGGGAGGGAGGGAAAGAGATAGGAAGAGCAGAAGAGAGGTCGAGAGTGAGATGAAGAGGGATAGAGAGGGAGGTAGAATTATAAAGAGAAATAGGGGAATATAGAGAGAGTTAGTGTGAGACTAACAACAAGAAGAGAGAGAAGGGTGGGAGAGATATTGGGAGTATAGTGGGAGGGAGGGACAAAGGCGAAGAGGCAGAGGGAGAGAGACAAAGAGATAAAATGAGGGAATGAGGGGGAAAGAGAGAGGGGGGAGTGAGAGAGATAGGAGGGAGAGAAATATATGAAGGGTGAGAGAGAGAGAGAGAGAGAGTCGAAGAAGGGTGACATAGAGAGGGAGTGGGTGTGATATTGGGAGGTATCTGAGGGCAAGGTCTAGGTCGAGGTCTAGGTATTGACATTCCTTTACATGTCTATATCAAGACCATTTCTTTTATTACAATTCCTTTCCTTGCAATATACCAAACTTGTTAGTGTGTGAGAGGGGGAGAGAGGAAGAAAAAGGGTGGAGGTAGAGAGTGAGTGTGTTAGAGTGTCGGAGAAAGAGAGAGGAATACATATCTGGGGGATAAAGCAGTGTATGTGAGAGTGTGGGAGGGAGAGAGAGGAAGAAAAATAGGGGAGGTAGAAAATGAGTATGTTAGAGTGTGGGATGGAGAGAGAGAAACACATAGAGGGGGACTAGACAGTGTGTGAGAGATACTATGGGAGGGAGATAAAGAAAGGCATAAAAGGGAAATAGAGAGAGTATGTGAGGGTGTGAGAGGGAGAAATAAGAATATAGATGGGGGGTTAGAGAGAGAGGTAAATGTACAAGAGAGGGGTAGATTTAGGAGATATAGATTAGAGATAGTGGGAGGGAGGGGGGAGAGAATGAGGATGGGAGAGAGAGAGAGTGAGTAAGAGTGTGAGAGGGGGAGAGAGAAATACAGAGAGGAGGAGTATCTAGAGAGTGTGAGAGGGAGGGAGAGGGATATGGAGAGGGGGGGTAGAGAGAGGGATAGCGAGATGAAGGGAAGGAGATAGGGAGACATATAAGGGGGGGTAGAGAGAGGGATAGTTAAAGGAAGGGAAGAATAGAGGGAGACATATAACAGGTGATAGAGAGAGATATATAGGAAGGGGGGGATACATAGGGAGATAAAGAGGGGGAATCAAGAGAGAAAGAGGTGAAGAKATATTGAGAATGACACTAAAAATTAGGAGAGAGAGGGGGCATAATAGGGTAGGGAGGGGAAGAGAGAGAGAGAGAGAGAGAGAGAGAGAGAGAGAGAGAGATAGGAGTGGGATAAAGAGGGAGTGGGTTTGAGAGTATGAGGCATGTTAAGGAAAGATATAGGTATAGGTATTTCCATGCATTGTGATGTATAGGTATTTTCATGTCTAGGTATTACCATGTATAGGAGTGTGAGAGGGAGAGAGAGGCAGAGAAAAAGTGATGTAGGAGCATCGCTAGCAAAGCACAAGTAGAAGACATCTAGGTGCACTAGTGCGTATTTTGAAATATTTGAATTTCAAGGATCAATGTATTAATGTAATATCTGATAAAGTTTTTTGTTGATTTATGAACTTCTTTAATGATCGAAGGTGGAACCATCACGTAAGATCGGGGGGGAATGTATTTTGTTTTATGATATGGATCACAGTACATATCTAGAGCTTGCATTCTTATCTGTCTGACTCAATATTTATTTTAATACATGTTAATTAGTTGATAGCATTTAAGTCTGATAAGATAGTGTAGAGTGGTTGGAGGGAAATGCTCGAAGAGCACCCCTTGCATTAAGCTTTGTAATATTGCCCAGTAGTTGTGGTTGGAAGACTATTGATAGAAGATAGTCAATTAACAATGTATATGTTAAGTTGTAGTGAAGAAGAATGTATGAATGTATGTAAGTTTCAGTTGAATGTATATAAAAGAGGAATATTGTCCCAAAGGTGTGTGGTTGTTGTGCCTATCTGGATGAGTGAATGATAGACTTTATGTTAATTTTCAATTCTCTGTTATTTGTTGTTATTGAATCCATGAATGCATTTACATTGTTTAATGTGTGAGTCTATGTTAAGAGGGAATAATTTTCAATTGTTTCTCTTCATTGAGTGAGTGCAAGGCATGCACAGTGTCCACAAGGAGTGCGTGACCGAGTCTGTTTCAACTTGAAATCTCAGAAGGGATAACAAAAATTATGTATGAAAGGAGTGCATTGACGTCTGCAAGAAGTGCGTGATAGATTTTTCAGTCTCAAAAGGTCTAGAGAGATAGCATGATTCCAATCATGAGAGGCAAAAACAATTGGAGAACAATTGCAAGGAGTGCAAAGCCATCCACAAAGGGTTTGACTGTGGAAGAGAATCATTGAAAGGAATATATAGATAAAAAATTTGACTAAGTGTTGGAGGAGCTTTTTAGAGGAACCAGGGGAAGCTAGAGAAGTAAAGCTCGGGAGGGAGAGAAATGGAAATTATTCAAGGAAAGAAGTCCCCATAGTCTTGATTGAAATCAGTGGATGAGATTTGTTTCGGAAGGAGACAAACGATTCCAAACTATCAGATATGGGAGTGTTGCATGGAGGGAAGCCGTGAGGTGTTTTTACACTTATGAGTTCAGGAAATTTGAAGGCGCGACGAAGGTGAAGTAGTGAATTCTGATGTTGCGAATGGATTTCAGTCGTTTATCGCAAAATAGGCATGTGGCAACAGATTAAGAAATTCATAAATCGGGAGTCTAGACATTCGCGAGTGATAAACCCAGAGTTTTACGAAGTCGTGACACCCAAACCATAGTGCGGCCAACATATTTGAGGAGACGTGTGGTGAGAGTTCGGAAACTCAAAGGAGAGTGCTTTAGGAAAGGCTAAAGGAAGAGTTTAGGATATCCTTCAAGTCTGAATCATAGAAGGATAGGCCCACAGTCATAGTCGAGGTCACTTCCGGAAAAAAACAAGGACCTATGTGTGTGTGTGTAGATTGGTTTCAGGTTCCCACAGGGACCCAAGGAGTTGCTCTGACTCAGTAATTTAAATGATCCAAGACCAGGAGGTTGAGTAGCCCTTTGGAGGGAAGGGGGTATGTGCCAAAAGGGGGCATAGACATGGATAGTAAGAGGGAGACAGAGAGAGGGGTTATATGTAGGATAAAGAGAGAGAGAGAGAGAGAGAGAGGGACAGGGGCATGTGAAAGAAAAAATAGCTTAAAAGAGAAAGTGTGCACTCTTAGGAATGTGAACATGTTCATAGAAATGTGTGTGTTCTCTTAGGAATGTGGGATCATTCCTATAGCATGTGAGAGATATTATGAATCTGTCTGTGTTCCTATAACGCGTGTTCACTATTAAGAATTTTTTCTTGTTGGCTTGAATTAATGTATTTTTTGTGGGATTGACAACGTGAATACTGACTTGGTTGCCTCAGATTTAGGTTCGACATGAAAAACATAGAGGTTTCGTCTGTAAATTGATAAAAAAAACTCTATTTTTTTTTAATACCTCTCCACATTTCTATCTTTGATGTTACTTTTCTATGGGATAAACAATTTAGTTGTTGAAGAAACTAAAAAACATAGATAGAGTCGACTATGCAGATTCAAAATATATAGTTTTTTTAATTAATATTTTTTACTATTTTTAATATATTTTTGTCTTCTCATATATCAAGATCCTATAATACATACCTCTCTTATTTAATCTATAATTTTTTGTTGGATTAACCATTTCTTGAATTATTTATGTGCCACACTAGAGGAGACTGATATGTATGATCCAAAAAAAAATATTTTCATCGTGTTAATCCCCTCTTAGCCTGGATGAACAAAATACTTTGTAATTTCGGGGAGAGAGGAGTACATGAAAGTGACAGAGAGGGGAGAGGAAGATGAGAGGAGGGAGGGAAGGATCCAACAAGAGTATAAGAGATGTTGAGAGCGATATGAATAGATATAGGGATATGGTACAAAGGGAGGGAAGAGGAAAATAAGGGGAGGGTGGGAAAGAGATAGGAAGATCAGAAGAGAGGTTGAGAGTGATATGGAGAGAGATAAAGAGGGAGGTAGAATGATAAAGAGAAATAGGAGGAGAGAGAGAGAGAGTGAGAGTGATACTAACAAAAATGATAGAGAGGAGACTGGTAGAGAGAGTGGGATTATAGTGGGAGGGAGGGACAAAGGCTAAGAGATAGGGGGAGAGAGACAAAGAGAGAAAATTAGGGAAGGAGGGGGGGGAAGAGAGGGAGATATTTGAAGAATGGATACATATAGAGGGAGTGGTTATGATAGTGTGAGACATGTCAGGGCAAGGTCTAGGTCTAGGTTCAGGTCTTGATATGCCTTTCCATGTCTAGGTCAAGCCCATTTCCTTCCTTACAATGCCTTGCCTTCCAATATACCAAAATTGTTGTTGTGTGAGAGTGTGAGAGGGGGAGAGAGGAAGAGAGGAAGAAAAAGAGTGGACCTAGAGATTGAGTGTGTTAGGGTGTGGGAGGAAGAGAGAGGAAGGCATAGAGTGCAGATAGAATGTGTGTCTGGGATAGTGTGGGAGGGAGAGAGAGGAAGAAAAAGAGGGGAGGTAGACAATGAGTATGTTAGAGTGCACGATGGAAAGAGAGGAATAAATAGAGGGGGAATAGAAAGTGTGTGAGAGAGACTGTGGGAGGGAGATAGAGCAAGGCATAAAAGGGAAATAGAGAGAGTGTTTGAGAGTGTGAGAGGGAGATATAGAAATATAGATAGGGGGTTAGAGAGAGAGGCAAATGTGGGAGAAAGGGTTACATTTAGGAGATATGGATTAGATATATTTTAAGGGAGGGGGAGATAGAGAGAGGATGGGAAAGAGAGAGAGTTATTAAGAGTGTGAGAGGGGGAGAGAGAAAGAAAGAGAGGATGGGTACATAGAGAGTGTGAGAAGGAGGGTGATGGATACAAAGAGGGGGGGTAGAGAAAGGGATAGTGAGAATAAGGGAAGGAGATAGGGATACATAGAAGGGGGGGTAGAGAGAGGGATAATGAAAGGAAGGGAAGAAGAGAGGGAGACATATAATGGGTGATAGAGAGATATATATAGGGAAGGGGGTATGCATAGGGAGATAAAGAGGGGGAATCAATAGGAAGGAAGATATACTAAGAATGACACTAAAAATGAGGAGAGAGAGAAACGGTGGGAGAGAAGGGGTGTAATAGGGGAGGGAGGGGCAAAGGGAGAGAGAGAGAGAGATAGAGAGAGAGAGATAGTGGGGGGGAAGAGGAAGGTGATAAATAGGGAGTGGTTTTGAGAGTATGAGGCATTTCAAGGAAAGATATAGGTCTAGGTATTTCGATTCCTTGTGATGTCTAGGTCTTTTCATGTCTAGGTATTACCATGTATAGGAGTGTGAGAGGGAGAGAGAGGGAGACTAAAAGGGGGTGTAGAGAAGGAGAGTGAGAGGGAGAGAGAGAGGGGGGTATATTTAGGATAAATAGAGAGATATAGGGATGGGGGAATGTGAAAGAAAAACTATCTTAAAAGAGAAAGTGTGCACTCTTAGGAATGTGTACATGCTCATAGTAATGTGTGCACGTTGTTACCAATGTGGGCCCATTCCTATAGCGTGTGAGAGATATTATGAATGTGTATGTGTTCCTATAGCGCATGTGTACTATTAAGAATGTGTTTGCATTGGCTTGAATTAATTTATTTTGGCAGGATTGACAACATGAATACTTACTTGGTTGCCTCAGATTTAGGTTCGACATGACAAAGCTAGTGGTTTCATCTCTAAATTGATAAAAGCCTCCATTTTTTTTAATACCTCCCCATATTTCTATCTTTTATGTTACTTTTCTATAGGATAAGCAATTTAGTTGTTGAAGAAACTACAAACATAGATATAGTCGACTATGCAAATCCAAAATATGTATTTTTTTTAATTAATATTTTTTACTATTTTTAATATATTTTTTTCTTCGCATATATCAAGATCCTATAATACATACCTCTATGATTTATTCTATAACGTTTTGTTGGCTTAACCATTTCTTGAATTATTTATATGACACACTAGAGGAGACTGATATGTACGATCCAGAAAAAAATATTTCCATCATGTTAATCCCCTCTTAGCCTACACAAACAAAATAATTTGTAATTTTAGGGATATATTGACTTTGATAATTTAAAAAAAATATAAAATTAATGTTATAAATTTCTAGAAAATACACTACACTATATAAATGGGTTCTATACTCTTTGGTAACTGAGAACTTAGTTTATTTTTGTTTCTACTATGGGTTTAGAGGTCATAAATTTTCAAAATTTTCTTCTCATGATGTCTGACTGATACATATCCATGCTTAACTTTTGATATTTTTCAACAGTGGGTTGATGGACCCATGAGTTCATCTTGATTTTATTATCTTTTCACATTCAACCCAATCCGCTGTCATAATACATGTATTTTCAGAACATAACATCTAATTAAAATATTGAAAGGTCTTTATTAATGACAGAGTTTTCAAGGAAAATCTCATTTAACACATCAAATCATACTCTGAAAGAATACATTCCAGTTATATTATCAAAAAACAATTTACTTTGAAATTAATGTTTGAAAGTGAACTATACAAGAGTCTTCCAACTTCATCAAAATGACAAACAAAAAAATAGAACAATTATGTGGAGAAACTTTAAAATTATTCCAGTCATTCAAGGTCATATTGGTACTATTCATCTCTTCCATTACCAGAAAGGGATGAAAACAAAATCTAGATATTACAAATTTCCTTAGTAGGATGTGTACCGAAAGTTTTTTATTCTAGAGAGATAGTTTCCTTGTGTGTTGACAAATTTGATCAAAATTGGAGGATAATACAACTCCAAGGACAATGTCATGTTTCTTTATTACCATTAGTTTTTAAGATAATGTTAAAAATTCTTGAGCCAACAATCAGGTTCAAAGGAAATGAAGTCAGAAGTTTTCTGAACGAAAAAGGAAGTGTATTAGAACTCTTGTAGGATTATCTTGAAGATCCGACAATAATGCTTAAAGACGTATCTAATATTCAAGGAATTTTACTGAAAAATCCTTACCAAGAGATAGCATGGATTTTTTCTATAGTGACAGGTGAATATTCTACAACCACTATTCCTTGATTGGCTCTGTATGTTTTACATTTCACAATTCATGAACAAGTAATATTCGACTTGGCGAAGATTATTTCTGGTGAAATATCATCATAGTTATCAAATTTCAAGAAAAATAAAATATTTTATATGTCTTCTTATTTAATATTTTTTATTGCTAACTATCATGTCTTTAAGGGTTTGAGAGTTGCAAGATGATTTGATTGAAAAATCGACCTTGTACTAATGTGGTACCGATCCTTATGGAAAAAAAAGGCTACTTATCATTTTTATGAAGTCTATAATGCCTTTGTTTCCTCTTTTAAGAAACTTATCTTTGGTCCAAGAACATCCAAATTGTCCTTGGAAGTATCAACCTTCCTAGACAAAAAGGGAAGAATGAAATTACAAAAAACTATAGTGTTATTATAATATTTTGTTCCCATGAAATTCCTTTTTATCTTCCATAATATCATCCTGATAAATTGTTTGTTATCGGAGTTTATAGAAAATATAGATTTGGGGTACATTTATTCCATGATAAAAGAAAGAAACAATCCATTCCATTACCATGAAAATTTGCAGAAATTTAGTTAAGGGGTATTTCAAAATTGATGAATTTTTAGTACAGTTGGACCATTACAGTTTAAATTTTGCAGAGGAAATTAGGGTTTTCAACTGATATAGATTGTATGAGAAGAATGAAATAAATACAGATTATTATCAAAATATGATTAACAAAGTAATGCAGACCCTTCTCTCCTTAGGGATGCACGACCTGTCGATCAAGGATATTCAGCTATCTGAGATGGATTATATCCTCTAGGCCTTTCTGGCCCCAAACTGAATTAAACACATGACCTTTTATCACCTTAGACATAGGTTATATGGAACCTGCAGGCCCCTTTATTTAGATATTTAAAATCTTGGAATTTTGGAAGTTAGCTCTTTTATGGTATCCCTCCTCTACATGCAACCTTAGTTATAATCCGAGGGTCAATCCCATAAATTCTTCGTAACTTTGGGTTTCAGTGTTTTTAGCAACAGCTACACCTTCTTCATATGAACCATGAATTGTGAACTCACCTGGGCAGATCTACGGTTCTCGTACCTCCCACAACCAATGACTGTGATCTGTTCGGACTTTGTTCTTTGGGAGTTACGCATGTCTCAAATCTACTCTTCTCTGAAGTATTCTGTACCTAGAATGTTTGATCCAGTGCCACATGCCTCTCTTGATCGACAACTGAGATTCGTCCCCTACTCTTCTTCATGGGATCTTTCTTTCCCCTCAATGATTCTTCAGGTCTCACAAATTAGTGATGCATATCCTTACAGATCGACGGTTGGGATCTCTTCGCAGCTTTGGACTTCGACATTTTTCACCCTTATACACCCCAAACCTTCTAGTTTACAAATTCTCGAAAGAACTTATAGCTACCCACCATGCAAATTCTCCTAGATCAAACGGTCTGGAATGATTCATCTTCTCCTGGGTGTATATTGATCGTCACTTTGGAAAAAACTTTAAAGACTTGTCCCTTTGGAATATTTCTCCCTCTAACTCTTCAGAGCTTGTCTTTCTTTGAAACTTTAACTATTTAAAGGGTTTGCTTCGACACTTAGTATGATTTTGGATCTGTACATGCCTTGCAATAGACCTTCACACATACTTCTGTAAGGAACCTCTTGAGATACTCCTCCTAGGATTCTAGTTCAAAACATTTGTCGACGCACTTCTTGTGGTCGATATGCATACTCTGCATACAAATTCCATCTTATCTCTCATGAGTTACGATTCGAATTAGAATCTATCAATGCACTCCTTGCGTAAGCACGTTGAAGAGAAACAAGTGAAACTTATCTAACGTTTCACGGATTTATACATCCAACAATATAACTCATACATTTATGAAAAAAAAATAATAGAGAATATTTAAGCAATATTAACACCATGAATTTGTATCAATATCAATTTTTTTATCTATATTCAAATGTAAATGGCTACGATTATGATAAAACAACAACAACTAAAATTTAGCAACAACTACATCACAACAATTTCCTACTAATTTGCAGCTACCATTGTATCCAGTAGCCTAATCTCCAGAAGCCTCATTTGGGCATACAACACCTCTACTTATACCAGAGGGCTCCTAGGGTTCCTTCAGAATACCTGTATTCTCGAAGTAAAAACTAACTACCCCTTAAGAACCATTACATTAAATTCTAAGAGTGTAACTCCCATATCCCTCACGACTGTTCCGCTTCCAACGTTTAGATCTTCTTTAGTTTTCAATTCGTTCAAGAAGAAATTGTAGGAAACACCAACGTTTAATATTCCAAAATGTTTCAAAAGGTGTGTGAGGGCATTGATTTGTCTCTCCACATGTTCTATGTTGATGATGCTCCTGCATCATACTCCCCTGGATAAAAATTCATGGACTCTTGTCCATGAGATCCTGCATTGACTTCCCATGCTTTTGGATATTAGCTTCATTTAACCAAATGGAATCTTCTATTGGGTGTCCTTTCCACTTTACAAAATACTCCAAGTAAATATTTTTCTTGGTCTTCTTATTGATCCTCTGATCAATGATATTTTCCATCTATGGCTTTTCTATTACAGACATCTGCTTCTTCCATCGAATCTTTGGTTGGTATTATGATATTTCTGTGTCATGTTCCCTATAAGGATATAGGTATAAAACGTTAAATATGGGTGAAATAACCACATCCTCTGACAACTCTATCTCATAACCATTGGCACCAAATTTCCTTAGGATTTTGCATGGTCCTATATTTTTCAACTTCAGTTTGTTATATGTTCCTCTTGGGAACCTTTCCTTCCTGATATGTGATAAAACTTGATCTCCTAATTCAAATTGAAGTTCTCTCCTATGTTGATCAACTCTGTGTTTATACTCTCTGGTACTATTTTTCAACTACTACATGATCTGATTATGAAGCTTTTCCATTTCTACAGTGAAATCTTCTACTCCAACACTTCTGAATTCACTTTGCTTCAGATCTCTCAATCTTGATACTCCTCTTGGATTCATTCCATACACTATATGGAATGGAATATTTCACGTACTCATGTTTACTGGGTCATTCTATGAAAACTCTTCTTGTGATAGAATTTGATCCCACTAGCTATGGTGTTCAGTGACCAAACTCCTCAAAACATTTCCTAAACTCTGATTTACCAGCTCAGTTTGTCCATGTTTTTGAGGGTGATATGATGAACTAAAAGATAGTTATGTCCCCAACTTCTTCCATAATGTTTTCCAGAAATGACCAAGAGATTTAGTGTCCCTATATGAGATGATACTCTTGGGAAACCCATGAAGTCTCACAACTTCCTTGAAAAACAAATTTCCAATGTGTGTTGCATCACTAGTCTTAAGAAATGGGATAAAGTGTTTGATATTTAAGAATCTATCAACTACAACATATGGAGTCACTTCCCCTTTGGGTTCTTGGCAATTCCAACACAAAATCCATGCTTATTACATCCCAAGGCCTATCTGGAATAGGAAATGGGTGATACAATCCAGTGTTTTGTCTCTTTCCTTTTGCATACTATAAAATATTACATTTGTTTACAAACTTCTTCACCTCTGCTCTCATACCTAGCCAATAGTATGATCTGTTCAACTGTGCAAATGTCTTGTCTTCGAAAACATTCCATGCTAGACCTCCACTATGATTTTCCTTCAACATATTTTCTCTCATTGAACACTTTGGTATGCACAACTGGAAACCCTTAAATAAAAATCCATCTTGAATCATATACTCTATCCACTAACTTTTGTCTCTGAGCACAAGATTTCCACATGTTTCATATGCTTCTTTAAAATCTGGGTCATCACAATCCATCTCCTTAAGTTGTTTAAATCCTAATATCTTCACTTGGAATTCCTATAGAATCATATATCTCCTTTTCAATGCATCAACAACCTTGTTAGCATTACCAGAATACGTTTAATGAAAAAAGTAATTTTTTTCATAAACTCTATCCACTTAGCATGTCTCTGATTTAACTTCTCCTATCTAGTTATGAATTGTAAAGCCTAATTATCACTATAAAAAACAAATTATTTTGGAACAAGGTAGTGCCTCCATTTCTTGAATTATTGCATAAAATTCCTTATCATATGTGAAATACTTTTTCTTAGTTCCATTCATCTTCTCACTGAAATATGAAACAGGTCTATTATCTTGGCTCAAAACTGCTCTAATTGCATCTCCACTTGAATCACACCTTACTTGAAATGTCTTTCCGAAATTTGGCAAGACCAAAATTGGTTGTTCTGTTATCTTCTCCTTCAATATATTGAAACTTTTATTAGTCTCTTATGTTCACTTAAAATACATGTGCCTCTTATTCACCGTATCCAATATTGGTGCAAAAATTCCACTGAAATTTATAATGAACTTTCTATTGAAACCTGTTAATCCATGGAATATTCCCACCTCAAATATGCTTCTTGGTGACTGCCATTCTCTAATTTCTCTCACCTTTTTTGGATCCATCTTCAGTTCATTTGAAAATATCATAAAACCCAAGTAAATGAGTTATGTCTTCATAAAAGAGGGCTTCTTCAGATTTATCAACAACTTCTCCTGTTGCAGTCTTCTCAGCACTAATGCCAGGTGTCTCAAATTCTCTTCTTCAATTTTACTGAAGACCAATATATCATCCAGATATACAATCACAAACTTACCAATGAAATATTTCAATACCTCATTCATCAATCTCATAAAAGTAATTGGGGAATTTTTCAAGCCAAATGACATAACAAGCCACTCATACAATCCTTCATTAGTATTCAAGGTTGTTTTCCATTCATCACCTTCTCGCATCTTTATCTGGTGATATCCACTTTTCAAATTGATCTTTGAAAACAATTTTTCTGCACTTAAACAATCCATTAAGTCATACATCCTTGGAATAGGAAATTTGTACTTGATGGTGATCTTGTTTATGGCTCTTGAGTCTATGCACATTCTCCATACTCCATCCTCCTTCAGACTCAACATAGTTGGTACTATGCATGGGATCAAGATTTCTCTAACCAATCCCTTGTTTAATAAATTATGGACTTGTATTTTTACCTCCTCGTTCTCTTGAGGTCTCAATCTGTGTGCATCTTTGTTTAGAAAACTTGCTCCTAGTATTAGAATAATGTGATGAATGATACTCCTAATGGGTGGAAATGAATTAGGTAACTCATCCACTATTATGTCAGCAAAATTGTCCAACAACTCCTGAACATCCTTGGGAAAATCATCCATAGAGGTACTTGTAAGGAAAACTCTAGGTCTCCTCACCACAACAAATTGCATCTCCTATTCCTTCTTAAATTTACTCAGGAGTTCCTTCCCACTCATGAGAAGCATACTTGTGTTGGATTCTTCCTTTACTTTCTTCTCCTCTATTGGAAACAACATGTGTGTCCTACCATTCTTCTCCAAAGTATACATATTTTTTCTCCCATCATGAATGAAATTCTTGTCAAAATTCCATGGTCTCCCCCCAAACAAATGACATACATCCATGGGAATCACATCACACAAAAAAATTTGATCTTTGTAAAGTACTATTTTAAATTCAACGAGGCATTGTTTACTGACCATTACCTGATAAAAATTCGGCAACCATGAGACTTTATATGGCTTCAGATGTGTAGTTGTCTCTAACTCCAATTTCTCCACCATTTCTGTGGATACTAATTTATTAGTGCTCCCACTGTCAATTATCACTTTGCATACTCTATATTTAGTGTTGCAATAAGTCCTAAATAAATTGTTCCTCTCCACTGGATTTTCAACCTCTGGCTCTGTTTCTTGGCCAACTTCTCTTCTTCCTTTAGTGCAATCTGATAAGAATCCTCCAACATCTTCACTATCATCATTTTTATTTCATCCCTGATCTCCTACCTTGGGCCATTTATATACCTAGCAATTTTGTCATCATCTTTTTCTCTCTGTCTAGTTCTTATGTTTAGTCTGTAAAGCTCCTATTTGTACTCTTTCACTGTCATTCCTTTCTATTTCAGGTTATGCAATTTCCTAAAAAAAATTATATGATAATATTTTGGTATGAACTTAGCCTTCAGATTGGATACCATTCTGTCCCAAGTCTTAATCTTTTCTTTACCTTTGCTTTGTTTGTCAGCCTGCAATTCATCCTACCAAAACACTTCATGTCCTTTTAATCTTGTGACAACATGTCTCACCTTATTATCCTCATCGACATCTTCATAGTAAAAATACTTATCCATTGCTCCTATCTGTTTGCACTCTTTTCGTCATTTGATGAGCAAAAAGTGAGTGCTTACATGCCTAGTTGGGCTCTGCTAGTCATGACAGCTGTATGGTAAAAGGTTAGAAAGAAAATAACAAAGATGCTAACAAGAATTAAACAAAAACTAAATAAAACTATGAGCATAGGAACAAAAATAAAAACAAATGACAATGGACCAATATCACCAATGTATTAGCTGGTCTAATAGATGAAATCCAAAGATACACAAAGGAGAAAGAGGAATTGGGTCCCTTCCCTATCCAATGGAAGGCTCTTGAGGCCCTCAACTGATTGCTCTCCTTTCAAAGAAAAGATGAAATGTAGGTGAAA